>CM038147.1:500025580-500232712 GCA_021437245.1 Aegilops speltoides
TTGAATATATTGAACTAGTTTATTTTTAGTAAATGCTTAGTTGAACTAATTGAATTAATATAACTAGTTTATTTTTAGTAAATGTTTAGTTGAACTAGTTGAATTAATATATAGAACTAGTTTATTTTTAGTAAATTTTTAGTTGAACTAGTTGAATTAATATATAGAACTAGTTTATTTTTAGTAAATGTTTAGTTGAACTAGTTGAATTAATATATAGAACTAGTTTATTTTTAGTAAATGCTTAGTTGAACTAGTTGAATTAATATAACTAGTTTATTTTTAGTAAATGTTTAATTGAACTAGTTGAATTAATATATAGAACTAGTTTATTTTTAGTAAATGTTTAGTTGAACTAGTTGAATTAATATATAGAACTAGTTTATTTTTAGTAAATGCTTAGTTGAACTAATTGAATTAATATAACTAGTTTATTTTTTGTAAATGTTTAATTGAACTAGTTGAATTAATATAACTAGTTTGTTTTAGTAAATGCTTAGTTGAACTAATTGAATTAATATAACTAGTTTATTTTTAGTAAATGTTTAGTTGAACTACTTGAATTAATATAACTAGTTTATTTTTAGTAAATGTTTAGTTGAACTAGTTGAATTAATATAACCGGTTTATTTTAGTAAATGCTTAGTTGAACTAATTGAATTAATATAACTAGTTTATTTTTAGTAAATGTTTGGTTGAACTAGTTGAATTAATATAACTAGTTTATTTTTAGTAAATGCTTAGTTGAATTAATAGAAGTGGTTGAATTAATTGAATTAGTAAGTGTTTAATGTTTCGCCTAATATGAACATAGGAAATGTCGTCTGACGATGGAAAAAATTACATTATGCGTGAATACTGTGAAGACCAGCGCGACCAGTGCGACAGAAATTTCCTTGTTGATGATAGGCGATTCAGCATCAAGCTGGATGAGACTTTCGAATTCGATACAGTAAGTCACAACGACAAGTCTGTTTTCGTAATTAAGCATTACTTATATATGCTTCATTTGCCTGACTTATAATTTTTAATTTTCACCATTCTACTAGCGCATCCCCTGTCATGCAAGAATTTTTGTCTTGGATAAGATAGGTTTCAATGATATGGAAACTATGGAGGTAAAGAGAGTTTACCTGAAAACTGAGAATGGTTATACTTTCAACGTCAAAGTATACAATGCACACACGTACACCTATTTTGAATGCAAAACTTGGCAAGCACTATGCAAGGCTTATGCATTTGAGCCTGGTATGGTTATCACCTTTAATATTCGTCCGGAAGATGATATTAAAGGTAATAGAGACATATGGGTCGATGTGCAGACGCCTCCAGTTCTACCATTATGTGAGTTTTTCTCAACTATATTTTTGTCTTTGATATTGCTTATTCAAAAATAATTGACAACTAATTTCTATTGACAGCTTATCTCCATTCAACCAAATATGTCCGGCGCTTGGTAGACAGGACCTACTACTGTCCCGGAGCTGAACTAAACTGCGAGGAGATAAGTCATTATGTTTCATGGCTTGAGGATCTTCATACTGTCAAGACAAATTTTGTTCCTGCACTTAGAAATGTTAGTACTCAAAACGTGCGACCAATAGTGATGGTATTTAACTACGGTCACATCTATTTAGGAATGATGGTAAGATTTTTACTATTTGTCCTCAGTGCATATTTTGCATACATAATTTTTTTGCTAAACTTTCATTGCTAAGTATATTAATTAAGTACTATACGATGTTCTTCAACAGGGACTCTCGATGACAGTTGTGCCTCAGGTGATCGAGACTAAAGGTCGCATGTCAATTGTTAGCTTACGGCCAAGATATCCTGCATTGCACATGAATGCATTCAGGATTTCTAGAAGCGATGAATGCTTAATAGTGAAATATTGGAGGAAAATTGTTAACGATCGCAGAGAAGTACTAGGAGGGCAGCAATGAGAAGCGCAGCCCACGATCAGGAGACAGGTTCATCTGCATGCTCCAGTATGATCAATCAGAAGAGCTATACATGTTCTATGCTATTTTACCAAAGAGAGAGAGTAGCTAGCAGGAGTGATTTAGCTAGTTCATGCTACTCTTAGTACTTTTCATGTCTGTGTTCTTCGTTCTGAACTTAAGTGATTTGCTTTTGTGGTGTTATATATGAACGCTTATAATATCATGACAATCATGTTGAACTCGATGATATTTTTGTTTCTGGTACAAGTGAATGTTTCTTCTTTAAGCTAGTAGTGCTGGTGGTGATTAGATATATAGCGGTAATGCATGACTATGATGATTAATATATATGATGATGATGATGATGAGTTATTATATCATTGAATGAAAGAAACCGCAGATTAGTTTCAGCTGGATGGATCCTACCTAAGTGATCAAGTATATGCCATATCCGTATATATTATACTTGATCAAGTATAATATGGATATGGCATATACTTGATCACTTAGCTAGTAGCTAGATCCAATGCATCCAGTCGAAACTAATCCAAGGTACTTTCACCTAATGATTTAACAACTCATTATAATGTAAAACAGTCACTAAATTAAATTGAAAACACAAAATTAAAGAAAAAATTAAAAAAACACCCAAACATTTAGTACTGGTTGGTGTTACCAACCGGTACTAATGCCCTACACGCACCCGGGCCTGGCTCGTGCCACGTGGTGGCACTTTAGCGCCGGTTCGTGACGAACCGGTACTAAAGGGGGGGGACCTTTAGTCCCCACTCTTTAGTGCCGGTTGGCGAACCGGCACTAAAGGCCATCACGAACCGGCACTAAAGGCCGGTTCTGTACTAGTGTATGCTGGGTTTTGGATCGTCTGATCCTTGCTGTCCTTGTCCTTGACGACGACGAGCTTCTGTGGCGCGGTGATGGATCTGTGCCCTCCACAGGAGATAGTTCTCCTTGGTCAGCTTCTCCGAAACCTGAGAACCGAGGCCGGAGGGAGCTGGGCTTGATGATGAGGACGCCATTGGGTTTTGGTGTAGTTGGATTTTTTCTAGGGTTCAGAACATGGAGGAAGAGGATGCTCTGATTACCATGTAGAAATTATGGTGGAAGCGTTCTACCCTCTCGAGAGAGGGCCGCGTGTATTTATTGATAACGATGGGGCTTATCCCATGAGCGCATACATGACTTGGGAGTACAAGGGAATCATACATAGAGATAGAAGGAGGTTTAACTAGATACAAGTGCAGGAAATATGCCCTAGAGGCAATAATAAAGTTATTATTTATTTCCTCATATCATGATAAATGTTTATTATCCATGCTAGAATTGTATTAACCGGAAACATGATACATGTGTGAATACATAGACAAACATATAGTCACTAGTATGCCTCTACTAGCTCATTAATCAAAGATGGTTATGTTTCCTAACCATAGACATGTGTTGTCATTTCATTAATGGGATCACATCATTAGAAGAATGATGTGATTGACATGACCCATTCTGTTAGCCTAGCACTTGATCGTTTAGTATATTGTTATTGCTTTCTTCATGACTTATACATGTTCCTGTAACTATGAGATTATGCAACTCCCGTTTACCGGAGGAACACTTTGGGTGCTACCAAATGTCACAACGTAACTAGGTGATTATAAAGGAGTACTACAGGTGTCTCCAAAGGTAGATGTTGAGTTGGCGTATTTCGAGATTAGGTTTTGTCACTCCGATT
Organism: Aegilops speltoides; assembly: GCA_021437245.1. Lineage (NCBI taxonomy): Eukaryota > Viridiplantae > Streptophyta > Magnoliopsida > Poales > Poaceae > Aegilops > Aegilops speltoides. Next base: position 500,029,271 of record CM038147.1, read on the forward strand.
GTCGGAGAGGTATCTCTGGGCCCTCACGGTAATGCACATCACTATAAGCCTTGCAAGCAATGTAGCTAATGAGTTAGTTACGGAATGATGCATTACATAACAAGTAAAGAGACTTGCCGGTAACGAGATTGAACTAGATATTGGATACCGACGATCGAATCTCGGGCAAGTAACATACCAATGACAAAGGGAACAACGTATGTTGTTATGCGGTTTGACCGATAAAGATCTTCGTAGAATATGTCGGAACCAATATGGGCATCCAGGTTCCGCTATTGGTTATTGACCGAGAATAGTTCTAGGTCATGTCTACATAGTTCTCGAACCCGTAGGGTCCGCACGCTTAACGTTACGATGACAGTTTTATTATGAGTTTATAAGTTTTGATGTACCAAAGTTTGTTCGGAGTCCCGGATGTGATCACGGACATGACGAGGAGTCTCGAAATGGTCGAGACATAAAGATCGATATATTGGACGGCTATATTCGGACACCGGAAGTGTTCCGGGTGATTTCAGAGATAACCGGAGTGCCGGAGGGTTACCGGAACCGCCCGGGAGAAGTAATGGGCCTCATGGCTCTTAGTGGAGAGAGAGAGGGGCGGCCAGGGTGGGCCGCGCGCCCCCTCCCCCTCTGGTCCGAATTGGACTAGGAGGAGGGGCGGCGCCCCCCTTTCCTTCTCCCTCTCCCCCTTCCTTTCCCCCTCCTAGTAGGAGTGGGAAAGGGGGAGTCCTACTCCTACTAGGAGGAGGACTCCTCCTCCTGGCGCACCCTCTAGGGCCGGCCGGCCTCCCCCCTTGCTCCTTTATATACCGGGGCGAGGGGGGGCACCCTAGGACACACAAGTTGATCTACGGATCGTTCCTTAGCCGTGTGCGGTGCCCCCCTCCACCATATTCCACCTCGGTCATATCGTCGTGGAGTTTAGGTGAAGCCCTGCGCCGGTAGAACATCATCATCATCACCACGCCGTCGTGCTGACGGAACTCATCCCCGAAGCTTTGCTGGATCGGAGCCCGGGGATCGTCATCGAGCTGAACGTGTGCTGAACTCGGAGGTGCCGTACGTTCGGTGCTTGGATCGGTCGGATCGTGAAGACGTACGACTACATCAACCGCGTTGTGCTAACGCTTCCGCTTACGGTCTATGAGGGTACGTGGACAACACTCTCCCCTCTCGTTGCTATGCCATCACCATGATCTTGCGTGTGCGTAGGAATTTTTTTGAAATTACTACGTTCCCCAACAGTGGTATCAGAGCCTAGGTTTTATGTGTTGATGTTATATGCACGAGTAGAACACAAGTGAGTCGTGGGCGATATAAGTCATACTGCTTACCAACATGTCATACTTTGGTTTGGCGATATTGTGAGATGAAGCGGCCCGGACCGACATTACGCGTACGCTTACGCGAGACTGGTTTCACCGTTACGAGCACTCGTGCTTAAAGGTGGCTGGCGGGTGTCTGTCTCTCTCACTTTAGCTGAATCGAGTGTGGCTACGCCCGGTCCTTGCGAAGGTTAAAACAGCACTAACTTGCTGAACTATCGTTGTGGTTTTTGATGCGTAGGTAAGAACGGTTCTTGCTAAGCGCGTAGCAGCCACGTAAAATTTGCAACAACAAAGTAGAGGACGTCTAACTTGTTTTTGCAGGGCATGTTGTGATGTGATATGGTCAAGACGTGATGCTATATTTTATTGTATGAGATGATCATGTTTTGTAACCGAAGTTATCGGCAATGGCGGAGCCATATGGTTGTCACTTTATTGTATGAAATGCAACGCCTGTAATTGCTTTACTTTATCACTAAGCGGTAGCGATAGTCGTAGAAGCAATAGATGGCGTAACGACAACGATGCTACGATGGAGATCAAGGTGTCGCGCCGGTGACGATGGTGATCACGACGGTGCTTCGGAGATGGAGATCACAAGCACAATATCATGATGGCCATATCATATCACTTATATTGATTGCATGTGATGTTTATCCTTTATGCATCTTATCTTGCTTTGATTGACGGCAGCATTTTAAGATGATCTCTCACTAATTATCAAGAAGTGTTCTCCTTGAGAATGCACCATTGCGAAAGTTCTTCGTGCTGAGACACCATGTGATGATCAGGTGTGATAGGCTCTACGTTCAAATACAACGGGTGCAAAACAGTTGCACACGCGGAATACTCGGGTTAAACTTGACGAGCCTAGCATATACAGATATGGCCTCGGAACACGGAGACCGAAAGGTCGAACGTGAATCATATAGTAGATATGATCAACATAGTGATGTTCACCATTGAAACTACTCCATCTCACGTGATGATCGGACATGGTTTAGTTGATTTGGATCACGTGATCACTTAGATGACTAGAGAGATGTCTGTCTAAGTGGGAGTTCTTAAGTAACATGATTAATTGAACTTAAATTTATCATGAACTTAGTACCTGATAGTATTTTGCTTGTCTATGTTTGTTGTAGATAGATGGCTCGTTGTTCCGTTGAATTTTAATGCGTTCCTTGAGAAAGCAAAGTTGAAAGATGATGGTAGAAATTACACGGATCGGGTCCGTAACTCGAGGATTATCCTCATTGTTGCACGAAGAATTACGTCCCGGAAGCACCGCTAGGTGCCGAGCCTGCTTCTGATGCAATTGACGATGTTAAGAACGTCTGCGAGCAAAGCTGATGACTACTTGATAGTTCAGTGTGCCATGCTTTACGGCTTAGAACCGGGTCTTCAACGACGTTTTGAACGTCATGGAGCATATGAGATGTTCCAGGAGTTGAAGTTAATATTTCAAGCAAATGCGCAGATTAAGAGATATGAAGTCTCCAATAAGTTCTATAGCTGCAAGATGGAGGAGAATAGTTCTGTCAGTGAACACATACTCAAAATGTCTGGGTATAATAATCACTTGATTCAACTAGGAGTTAATTTTCCTGATGATAGTGTCATTGACAGAATTCTTCAATCGCTGCCACCAAGCTACAAGAGCTTCGTGATGAACTATAATATGCAAGGGATGGACAAGACTATTCCCGAGCTCTTCTCAATGCTAAAAGCCGCGGAGGTAGAAATCAAAAAGGAGCATCAAGTGTTGATGGTTAACAAGACCACCAGTTTCAAGAAAAGGGCAAAGGAAGAAGAAGGGAACTTCAAGAAGAACAACAAACAAGTTGCTGCTCAAGAGAAGAAACCCAAGTCTGGACCTAAGCCTGAAACTGGTGCTTCTACCGCAAGCGATCGACACCGAAGCGGAACTGCCCCAAGTATTTGGCGGATAAGAAGGATGGCAAAGTGAACAAAGGTATATGTGATATACATGTTATTGATGTGTACCTTACTAATGCTCGCAGTAGTACCTGGGTATTTGATACTGGTTCTGTTGCTAACATTTGCAACTCGAAGCAAGGACTACGGATTAAGCGAAGATTGGCTAAGGACGAGGTGACGATGCGCGTGGGAAATGGTTCCAAAGTCGATGTGATCGCGGTCGGCACGCTACCTCTACACCTACCATCGGGATTAGTTTTAGACCTAAATAATTGTTATTTGGTGCCAGCGTTGAGCATGAACATTATATCTGGATCTTGTTTGATGTGAGACGGTTATTCATTTAAATCAGAGAATAATGGTTGTTCTATTTATATGAGTAATATATTTTATGGTCATGCACCCTTGAAGAGTGGTCTATTTTTATTGAATCTCGATAGTAGTGATACACATATTCATAGTGTTGAAACCAAAAGATGCAGAGTTGATAATGATAGTGCAACTTATTTGTGGCACTGCCGTTTAGGTCATATCGGTGTAAAGCGCATGAAGAAACTCCATACTGATGGGCTTTTGGAATCACTTGATTATGAATCACTTGGTACTTGCGAACCGTGCCTCATGGGCAAGATGACTAAAACGCCGTTCTCCGGAACTATGGAGCGAGCAACTGATTTGTTGGAAATCATACATACTGATGTTTGTGGTCCAATGAATGTTGAGGCTCGCGGCGGATATCGTTATTTTCTCACCTTCACAGATGATTTGAGCAGATTGGGTATATCTACTTAATGAAACACAAGTCTGAAACATTTGAAAAGTTCAAAGAATTTCAGAGTGAAGTGGAAAATCATTGTAACAAGAAAATAAAGTTTCTACGATCTGATCGTGGAGGAGAATATTTGAGTTACGAGTTTGGTCTACACTTGAAACAATGCGGAATAGTTTCGCAACTCACGCCACCCGGAACACCACAACGAAATGGTGTGTCCGAACGTCGTAATCGTACTTTACTAGATATGGTCCGATCTATGATGTCTCTTACTGATTTACCGCTATCGTTTTGGGGTTATGCTTTAGAGACGGCCGCATTCACGTTAAATAGGGCACCATCAAAATCCGTTGAGACGACGCCTTATGAACTGTGGTTTGGCAAGAAACCAAAGTTGTCGTTTCTTAAAGTTTGGGGCTGCGATACTTATGTGAAGAAACTTCAACCAGATAAGCTCGAACCCAAATCGGAGAAATGTGTCTTCATAGGATACCCAAAAGAGACTATTGGGTACACCTTCTATCACAGATCTGAGGGCAAGATTTTCGTTGCTAAAATCGGATCCTTTCTAGAGAAGGAGTTTCACTCGGAAGAAGTGAGTGGGAGGAAAGTAGAACTTGATGAGGTAACTGTACCTGCTCCCTTATTGGAAAGTAGTTCATCACAAGAACCGGTTCCTGTAACAATTACACCAATTAGTGAGGAAGCTAATGATATTGATCATGAAACTTCAGATCAAGTTTCTACTGAACCTCGTAGGTCTACCAGAGTAAGATCCATACCAGAGTGGTACGGTAATCCTATTCTGGAAGTCATGTTACTTGACCATGATGAACCTACGAACTATGAGGAAGCGATGATGAGCCCAGATTCCGCAAAATGGCTAGAGGCCATGAAATCTAAGATGGGATCCATGTATGAGAACAAAGTATGGACTTTGGTTGACTTGCCCGATGATCGGCAAGCCATTGAGAATAAATGGATCTTTAAGAAGAAGACTGACGCTGATGGTAATGTAACTGTCTATAAGGCTCGACAAGTTCAAGGGGTTGACTACGATGAGACTTTCTCACCCGTAGCGATGCTTAAGTCTGTCCGAATCATGTTAGCTATTGCTGCATTTCATGATTATGAAATTTGGCAAATGGATGTCAAAACTGCATTCTTGAATGGATTTCTGGAAGAAGAGTTGTATATGATGCAGCCGAAGGTTTTGTTGATCCAAAAGGTGCTAACAAAGTGTGCAAGCTCCAATGATCCATTTATGGACTGGTGCAAGCATCTCGGAGTTGGAATAAACGCTTTGATAGTGTGATCAAAGCATATGGTTTTATATGCACTTTTGGAGAAGCCCAGTATTTACAAGAAAGTGAGTGGGAGCTCAGTAGCATTTCGATATTATATGTAGATGACATATTATTAATTAGAAATGATATAGAATTTCTGGATAGCATAAAGGGATACTTGAATAAAAGTTTTTCAATGAAAGACCTCGGTGAAGCTGCTTACATATTGGGCATCAAGATTTATAGAGATAGATCAAGACGCTTAATAGGACTTTTACAAAGCACATACCTTGATAAAATTTTGAAAAATTTCAAAATGGATCAGGCAAAGAAAGGGTTCTTTCCCGTGCTTCAAGGTGTGAAGTTGAGTTAGACTCAATGCCCGACCACAGCAGAAGATAGAGAGAAAATGAAAGATGTTCCCTATGCTTCAGCCATAGGCTCTATCATGTATGCAATGCTGTGTACCAGACCTGACGTATGCTTAGCAATAAGCTTGGCAGGAAGGTACCAAAGTAATCCAAGAGTGGATCACTGGACAGCGGTCAAGAACATCCTGAAATACCTGAAAAGGACTAAGGATATGTTTCTCATATATGGAGGTGACAAAGAGCTAGTCGTAAATGGTTACGTCGATGCAAGCTTTGACATTGATCCGGACGATTCTAAATCGCAAACCGGATACGTGTTTCTATTAAACGGTGGAGTTGTAAGTTGGTGCAGTTCTAAACAAAGCGTCGTGGCGGGATCTACATGTGAAGCGGAGTACATAGCTACTTCGGAAGCAGCAAATGAAGGAGTCTGGATGAAGGAGTTCATTTCCGATCTAGGTGTCATACCTAGTGCATTGGGACCAATGAAGATCTTCTGTGACAACACTGGTGCAATTGCCTTGGCAAAGGAATCCAGATTTCACAAGAGGACAAAGCACATCAAGAGACGCTTCAATTCCATTCGGGACCAAGTCCAAGTGGGAGACATAGAAATTTGCAAGATACATACGGATCTGAATGTTGCAGACCCATTGACTAAGCCTCTCTCACAAGTAAAACATGATCAGCACCAAGACTCCATGGGTGTTAGAATCATTACTATGTAATCTAGATTATTGACTCTAGTGCAAGTGGGAGACTGAAGGAAATATGCCCTAGAGGCAATAATAAAGTTATTATTTATTTCCTCATATCATGATAAATGTTTATTATCCATGCTACAACTGTACTAACCGGAAACATGATACATGTGTGAATACATAGACAAACATATAGTCACTAGTATGCCTCTACTAGCTCATTAATCAAAGATGGTTATGTTTCCTAACCATAGACATGTGTTGTCATTTGATTAATGGGATCACATCATTAGAAGAATGATGTGATTGACATATGACCCATTCCGTTAGCCTAGCACTTGATCGTTTAGTATATTGCTATTGCTTTCTTCATGACTTATACATGTTCCTGTAACTATGAGATTATGCAACTCCCATTTACCGGAGGAACACTTTGGGTGCTACCAAACGTCACAACGTAACTGGGTGATTATAAAGGAGTACTACAGGTGTCTCCAAAGGTACATGTTGAGTTGGCGTATTTCGAGATTAGGTTTTGTCACTCCGATTGTCGGAGAGGTATCTCTGGGCCCTCTCGGTAATGCACATCACTATAAGCCTTGCAAGCAATGTAGCTAACGAGTTAGTTACGGAATGATGCATTACGTAACGAGTAAAGAGACTTGCCGATAACAAGATTGAACTAGGTATTGGATACCGACGATCGAATCTCGGGCAAGTAACATACTGATGACAAAGGGAACAACATATGTTGTTATGCGGTTTGACCGATAAAGATCTTCGTAGAATATGTAGGAACCAATATGGGCATCCAGGTTCCGCTATTGGTTATTGACCGAGAATAGTTCTAGGTCATGCCTACATAGTTCTCGAACCCGTAGGGTCCGCACGCTTAATGTTACGATGACAGTTTTATTATGAGTTTATAAGTTTTGATATACCGAAGTTTGTTCGGAGTCCCGGATATGATCACGGACATGACGAGGAGTCTCGAAATGGTCGAAACATAAAGATCGATATATTGGACGGCTATATTCGGACACCGGAAGTGTTCCGGGTGATTTCGGAGAAAACCGGAGTGCCGGAGGGTTACCGGAACCCCCCCGGGAGAAGTAATGGGCCTCATGGGCCTTAGTGGAGAGAGAGAGGGGCGGCCAGGGTGGGCCGCGCGCCCCCTCCCCCTCTGGTCCGAATTGGACTAGGAGGGGGGCGACACCCCCTTTCCTTCTCCCTGTCCCCCTTCCTTTCCCCCTCCTAGTAGGAGTAGGAAAGGGGGAGTCCTACTCCTACTAGGAGGAGGACTCCTTCTCCTGGCGCGCCCTCTAGGGCCGGACGGCCTCCCCCCTTGCTCCTTTATATACGGGGGCGGGGGGCACCCTAGGACACACAAGTTGATCTACGGATCGTTCCTTAGCCGTGTGCGGTGCCCCCTCCACCATATTCCACCTCGGTCATATCGTCATGGAGTTTAGGCGAAGCCTGCGACCGGTAGAACATCATCATCGCTACCACGCCGTCGTCTTGTGGAACTCATCCCAAGCTTTGCCGGATCGGAGCCCGGATCGCCATCGAGCTGAACGTGTCTGAACTCGGAGGTGCCGTGACGTTCGGTGCTTGGATCGGTCGGATCGTGAAGACGACGATTACATCAATCGCGTTGTGCTAACGCTTCCGCTTACGGTCTACGAGGGTACGTGGACAACACTCTCCCCTCTCGTTGCTATGCCATCACCATGATCTTGCGTCTGCGTAGGATTTTTTTTTGAAATTACTACGTTCCCCAACAACAAGTACATCTCTAACTAACTAACCCTATACCAAGTATATGCGCGGGCACATAGGCCTACATGAGATATTTCAACAGGCGCCAGTTAACGAAAATGCATGTTAACAGGCGCCTGCAGCGCCAAATAGAATTTGCCTAAGAGCTTCCAATAACATTTTGTAAGCAAAGTAGACCTTTCTTAGAGTTTTGACAAGGGCCCTTGATTTTATAGGGCCGGCCGTGAAGCCAATGCACCCGTCACTACTATCTTTTTGCCATTCTTTGGGTTAGAGCATCTACAACCGAGCGACCCAAATTTTCTCAAACGTCCGGGCGAGCTGACCGGTCACTGATCGGTCTCAAAAATGGATCCAGTCGGGCGCCTCAATCGGGACTCAAACGTCCGGACTGATCAGCACCCCTCATATCCATCCTCGGGCCACGTAGGACCGACGAGAAATCGCCCAGAAACCCGGCGGTCCGATGGACGCCTCCTCCATCGTCGCGGTGTGGACCCCGTGTGGCACCGCTCTGGCTCGCCGCCCGAGGCCAAATTCGGGTATTTAAGTCGGGTGGCGTCTCCCAACCCTATCCCACCCTTCCTTCCTCTCTACGCCGCCACCCGAGCCTGTCCGCCTCCTCTCCCCGGCTCTCCGGCATCGCCATGGTATGGCAGAAGATCAACATGTACGCTATGCTGACGCCGCAGGTAGACCACAGAGGAGATCCTGGCTAGGCACGCCGCCCGCATTGCTGTCGGGCTGCCTCCGGACTCACTGGAGCCGGAGGAGGAGGAGGAGGAGGAGGAGGAGGAGGAGGAGGAGCTACATGAGCCGATGGAGGTGGCGGATCCGGAGGAGGACGAGACGGAGCATCCTGCTCCGGGGTTCAGCAAGAAAGAGGTGGAGGCGGAGTTCTCCGTCGCCCAAGCAGCGAAGATGGTGGAGCACAGTAGGCCATCCTAGAGTCAATCCAAGATGAGGCCTATGTGGAGCCAACCGGGAGTTCCTCCAACAGGAGCGGGCGGCGACCGATGCGCTCTCGCCAAACTCGACGCGGAGATAGAGGAGGCCGGAGCTGCAGCTGCCGCCCATGTACCCGGAGTCGGGCACGGAGGACAAGGAGTAGCTAGGTGATTTACGTAGTATGTACGTTTTTTTTCTTTGCATGCTTTTATATGAATTTAAGAATTCAGTATGAGGTGTCCGGATGCAGTTATGGTCACTGCATGCGGCATCCGCGGTTGTTTGAGGGATCATATTTATGGTACGCAGCTGTAGATGCTTATCCATCGAGAACCTGCAGGCAGGGTATGCTTCCTTTGGCTCGGGGTTTCCCGTGACGTACTGCCTGACCGCACGAGCGAGGCCCGCCGGATTATTGTAGAATTGATCGGCTGACGAGAGTGCAACCATACTAGTCAGCTGATGAGCTCATTGCTTCATGGCCGGCCCCGCCGGTGCATGCGGCCAAGGAAATCTGAGCATGCAAGGGCGACACGCGGTCACGCAAGGCCTCGCAAGTTCTCCGTGACCGTGATCACCATTCACCAGGGCCACTCGGTTCTGGCTTCTAGAAGAAGGATAATAATCCAGTAGCATACCTACGCGTCAAGCCAAACCGGCCCGTACTTAACTCCAGCCACTGTCCACACATGGACGCGACCGGCCGCTGCGCTGCGCCTGGTTTTCTTTTTCTTCTCCACCGCACTGATGCCAACCCGAGGTCTCCAGATGCTGCTGGGGGGCGCCTCTCCGTGGAGCGTCGCCGGCGCCGCGGCGGCCGTGGCGCTGCTGTGGTTGGTGGCGTGGGTTCTGGAGTGGGCGTGGTGGACGCCGCGGCGGCTGGGCCGGGCTCTGCGGGCCCAGGGCCTCCGGGGCACCCGGTACCGCCTCTTCACCGGCGACGTGCCGGAGAACGCCCGGCTCAGCAGAGAGGCCCGGTTGCAGCCCATGCCGCGCGGCTCCCACGACATCACCCCTCGCGTGCAGCCCATGTCCTGCAACGTCATCAAGGAGCACGGTAAAGTTCTTCCATGGCGAAATTCACAAGCTCTTCATTTTTGTCTGAACTTGCTTTGAGCTATTCTTCTAGGGATGTGCTCTGAATCTCTGATGCACAGCATGTTTTCTCTTTTCTTTTGAGATGATACACAGCATGTTCAGTATAGAAGACAAAAGTTATATGTGTGGGCTATTTGTGGAATTGTGGGCATGTATCTTGCTAGACAGAAGACGCTACTAACAAATTACAACATGCACTGTGATTGTCATGTAACAAAACACCATGTACAAAAATGCAGGGAAGATGTCCTTCACTTGGTTTGGCCCAACGCCGAGGGTGACGATTCCTGACCCGGAATTGGTGAGAGAAATTCTGTCCAACAAGTTTGGACACTACGGGAAACAAAAGAGTAGCCGTTATGGGAAGCTGCTAGCCGACGGGCTTGCAAATCATGAAGGCGACAAATGGGCAAAGCACCGAAGAATCCTCAATCCCGCCTTTCACCATGAGAAGATAAAGGTACCTGTTCAATGAAAACAAACTCTTTGTATAGACTGATAAGTGATAAGTAATGTTTCATTTGCAGAGGATGCTGCCTGTATTTTCTGCCTGTTGCGAAGAAATGATTACAAGATGGGAGAATTCCATGCCCACTGGAGGATTATGTGAGATTGACGTGTTCCCTGAGTTCCAGAATCTAACTGGAGATGTCATCTCGAGAACAGCATTTGGTAGCAATTATCAGGAGGGAATGAAAATATTCCAGCTGCAAGGGGAGTTATGTGAACGACTAATACAGGCTTTTCAGACACTTTTCATCCCAGGCTATTGGTAAGTTGTTTTCTTACACAAGCTGATATCATTTCAAGCAAATGGAGTAGTGCACTGCATACATGCAGTTTATCTCCGCTTAGAGGTGGTCAAATGGAATTTGAAAGGAAAATACTAGACTTCTTTTCTTTAAATGAAAGAGTTTATTGAAGAAAATAGTAGGCTGATCAAAGAAACTTTTGTCTTCTCGATGGTAAACTTAAACAGCAGCAATCGAGATTTTCTTTCCTATGCTGACATGTCAGACCATTTGCAGGTTCTTACCAACAAAAAACAACAGAAGGATGAGAGCAATTGATCGTGAAATCCGCATGATTCTACGAGGCATTATCGGGAAAAAAGAAAGAGCTATTAAAAACAATGAAGCTAGCAGCGATGATTTGCTAGGATTGCTGTTGGAGTCAAATATGCAACAAGCAAACGGGAAGGAAAATCTTGGAATGAGTATTGAAGATATAATTGAGGAATGCAAGCTATTTTACTTTGCAGGTATGGAGACAACATCAGTCTTGCTCACATGGACACTAGTTGTGCTAAGCATGCACCCAGAGTGGCAGGAGCAGGCAAGAGAAGAAGTTTTGCATCAGTTTGGAAGAACCAGACCAGATTTTGAGAACTTGAGTCGCCTGAAGATTGTAAGTGCGAAGTTTATGCCTTGTGTACATATCGTGGGATAAAATAAAATCAAATACATCCCCCTCCATCTTTAAAATGACAAAAGAAGTGGCCAAGAATAAAACCTATCAGGTTCCCTACAATTAAAAATTGTACTGCATGTGAATCTGAGTGAGAACATATATACTCAGGAATTGGAAAGAGTTTTTTTCTTCAGAATGATGTGATGTTTTAAGTCTAGAATGGTTGGAGTAATGTTCTTGATATTATGTATTGTTTTGCAGGTAACAATGATTTTGTATGAGGTTCTTAGGTTGTACCCGCCAGCAATCTTCCTTGCGAGAAGAACTTACAAGGCAATGGAGCTTGGTGGCATCAGATATCCGGCAGGGGTGAACCTTATGTTGCCCCTTATCTTTATCCACCATGATCCCGATATCTGGGGAAAAGACGCAAGCGAATTCAATCCACAGAGGTTTGCTGATGGCATCTCGAATGCGGCGAAGCATCCGGCAGCGTTCTTCCCATTTGGAGGGGGTCCTCGGATCTGCATCGGCCAGAACTTTGCGTTGCTGGAAGCAAAGATGGCTCTGAGCACCATCCTCCAGCGCTTCTCGTTCGAGCTCTCGCCGTCGTACATCCACGCACCGTACACCGTGTTAATCCTGCAGCCGCAGCACGGTGCTCAAATTAGGCTGAAGAAGATATGAGCATGCTTTCTCATGGGGCAGTGAATTTACTTACGTGCTGTGTATAGTTTAAATTTTAGCTTTCGGCTGAATAAAAATGCAACCAGGTGTACATGTTGTGTAATTTTTTTTTTTTGAAATACCTGAATGAATGGAAGTGTAGTTTCAGTTGAACTGTCGTTTGCTTCAGTTCATTATAGTACTGCAAGTCTGTAACTGTCATTACGGCTGCAGGCAGTTCTGAAATATAGTGGTGGTACTGCTGTATTGTACTAATATGTTACTCCCTCCGTCCGGAAATACTTGTCATCAAAATGGATAAAAGAAGATGTATCTAAACGTATTTTAATTCTAGATGAGCGGAAGTCGAGCGCTATGCTGGCTTGGGGAGCGGCTTCGGATGAGGGAGTTCGAGCTGCGGCGGCGGGAGTCGAGCGGCAGCGGAGGAGGGAGTGGAGCGATGGCGGCGGGAGTCGCCGTCAAGATCTGATTTTTTGTTTCAAACTGTCGGTGTGACTTTTGTTTTTCAAAACTGCAACGGAGAAATCTGGGCGCCCCTATGTCTCGCTTGTAGCGAGACCTAGGGATTTGAAGGGGAGAGCGAGATGGGCCGTCCCAGGCACGTGGGAGACCACAGCCTCGTTTCTGTCTGTGTTTTTTTTTGTTTGTTTTTTTGCTTTATTTTTCATGTTGTATATATACTTTAAAATATATATATATATATATATATATATATATATATATATATATATATATATATATATATATATATATAGGGAAAATCCATCCTACCACCCGTGGTAGTTACCCCACATATCTCATATACTATCATGCGGTATTATATATACTACTTTATTATTTTAAATATGTTCCTACACTATATCTAAGATATTTCAAAACAAGTTACATGAAAAAATTGCATATGAGTCCATAGTTTTGTTATATTTGTGAAATACGTACATATTTGTACGTAAAAAAAAAGCATACTCAAAATATGATACATACTACCTAAAAATTAGTATATATACTACCTAAACATTATTATATACTCCCTCCGTCCGGGTTTATTAGGCCTCTCGGCATCACAAGTATGTCCCCTTTTATAAGGCCCCGCTTTGGAAAGGTGCATGCATGCAACCATTTCATTGGTTGCATTGAAAGTCATTGTTGTTGGTGCCATGACTGAACAATAAATACACTTCATGCATGTTTTTTCATTGGCTGCATGCATGTGAGAGAGTGCATTGGGAGTGGAATAGGAGAATTAATGTGAGCAAATTACTATGTGTCTTGGTCTAAGAGAAGTTGTCTTTAGGCCTAATAAACCCGGACGGAGGAAGTACTACATACTACACGTATATACTCTCGGTTTCGACAGATACTACATACAACATACAAAACGCAAGTGGTGGTAACTACCACTGCTTGTATATATATATATATATATATATATATATATATATATATATATATATATATATATATATATATATATATATAAAAATCAATCTATATAAAAGATTTGAAAAATGCTGATCAAGCATTTGAAAAATGATAAATGTGTATAGAGAAAATGTGTATCACGTGTACACAAAATGTACAAAAAAAATTGCATTAAAAATTTGATCATCTATTTAAAAAAATGTTAATTAAGCATTTAAAAAATTGGGACAAGTATTTGAATTTTTACCAAGCATTTGAAAAATATTAAATGTGCATGGAAAAATGTTGACCATGTTTAAAAAAGATGAAAAAATGATCATGTATATGAAAATGATAATCAAGCATTTAAAAAAATGTTGAACAAATATTTGAAAAATTTTAATCAAGCATTTGGAAACTGTTAAATGTGTATACAAAAATGTTGACCATGTACTAAAAAATGATGAATTTTTTTATCATGTATATAAAATGTTAATTAATCATTTGAAAAATGTTAAATAAGTATTTGAAAAAATCTGAATCAAGCATTTAAAAATGTGAATTTGTATAGAAAATGGGTGACCATGTATTAAAAAATGTTAGTCTTTTATTTAAAAATGTTAATCAAGCATTTAGAAAATATGTTAAAAATGTATAGAAAAAATGTTTGCTATGTATTAAAAGCTATAATCTTGTATTCAAAAAATGTTGATCAAGGATTTGAAAAATGTTAAAGAAATGTGTATAGTAAAAATGTTGATCATGTATGCGAAAATGTTAAACTTGAATTGTAAAAATGGTAAACATGTATTAAAAAGATGTATTAGATATATACCAAAAATATGTATAGAAAAATAATAATAATCAAGGGAAAAAAAATAAAAATAGATGAAAATGAGAAAGAAACAAAACAAACCCAATGAGAAATGAAGAAAAAGGAAAGAAAAGGAAAAAAAAGCAATTGAAAACTGAGAAAGAAACAAAGAAAAACAAAGCAAAATAAAGGAAAAAGAAAGAAAAGAAAAACAAAACAATGAGAATTGTGAAAAGAACTAAAGAAAATCGAAAAAAGAAAGAAAAGAGAAAAACCGCTGAAAATGGAGAAAGGAATGAAGAAAAATCGGTGTAAAAACGAAGAAAAACAGAAAACACCCAACAAAAACACATGGAAACTAACTCTTTTCCCCTTAAGTAGGTCGCGCTCTACTATTTTCCACAAACACGATGCTAACTCACTTGCTAGCAGCGCTACCTATCATGCTTGAGACCTCGGATCGAATTATGGGTGCTCCCCTTTCTCTTCTCCATTTTCTTGTAAAGGCATGCTATTGGACTAGCCCGGAACTGTAGATGCTTAATGCTAGACATCCTACTGTCTCGCTGAATTCGAGATATAGTCGTCGCCTGACAAATCTGTCCGGTGTGGCTAAACTGGACAACCCATTTACAACTGAGCTGTGTGCTAGACAAACCTGGCCATATGGGTCATGTCACGGGGCCAGACCATAGGCACGACACACGATAAAAAGTGCAAGGCTGACCTTTGGCTCGCCACGGAACACGGCCGGACACGACACAACCTTGTTATTTGAGGGTTCACATGGCATGGCCTGACATGCGATCTATCTGATTTATAACTAGTTTTTAAAAATATTCCCTACAATAGATTTCTTATAAAAAAGAATAGATTTTTAATTTTTGTTAAACCAAAGGTCCATAAGGTTGAAAAGCAATGCGGGCTAGCCTTTATAACTGCCGTGACAGACTAATCCTTATGGCCAGGCTGGCATCTTTTAACGGAAAGTATGTAGAAAAGTCAAGCTGCAAGACGTGGATGTAGATTCGACGCATGCGAACAATTTGATGTAACTTTAGGTTTTATCATGTCTTTTGTTCGATCTGACGTGCTTTGTCTAGTCTATGAATAAAGACGGGTCATTTGCTAATCAGCATCCACAAAACGACCAGATCAATCAGTGGCGGATAGAGGATTTGAAGTTACCCGAGATGAATTTTTAAAAGAAAAAAATCAAGGCCATGATACAATTAAATAACACAATCAACAATATTAGTTCACCAAGTGATATGCATTCAGGCAAGACGATCAACAAGATCAAAGTAGTTTCATTCTAAAAAACTAAGCGGAAAATATATAACGTGAAAATTCGTATAAAGTCTAACTTGGACTCCCGTTTCTAGAATGGTTGCGTTTTCTTCGGATTCACAAACTCAAGGTCCAGGCTGATTTACCGGAAATCAATTTGCTTCATCTTTTTCAGGTCCCTATAATATCGAATTTGTAACTGAATTTTTGGTACTCCTATTGAACTTTCAAGAATTAGTGTGACAACAAGTTAAAGAATAACATAATTGAAGAGAGGAAGATTAGGGAAGAGCGAACGAACCTGCTCCTTACTGATTTACTTTGCAGTTTTGAGAAGGGATTCCTCCTCCCGTGTGGATGGCATTAGGAAAAGGTGGACTTCCATCTCCTTCTGCACTCAGCACTATCGGTCGGACCTGGACAGCGCCGCCGCGCGAGTAATAGTGGAGGGCGTTAGATCAAGGGGAAGGAGAAGGAGAAGGTGGACTTCCTCTTCTCTCATCATGCCAACACCTCTGAGTGAATCTTCTCGGCTCCCATGGACCATGGTGGTCGCTGGCCAAAAGCAGTAGGGGTACCTAGGTTCCCAAAATTTATCTGGGGAGGCCGCCCCTACACGACCCCACGCTGGCGCCGCCCCTCAAGTAGAGGTAATTTTCCTACCCAAATAAAAAAATAGGAATAAATTTCTCCACAACAAAAAATATCTTTAGCGAAGCCAGATCGGTTTGCTGTGACGAACCAAAACTTGTTTCACACTTTTTATCAACGAAATTGCTTCAGGGACGACACTTTACGCGGGATCTGCAGACGATGTTCCTCTCCAACAGCACTAGCATCAGCTAAAAAAAGAAAAACAAATAACCTCCTGTGTGCACGCTCACTGCTGGCCCTCCACGTTGGATCGTGCAGCCATCGGCTGTAAGCTTGTCGTGTGTATAGCATTATGGGGGTGTTTGGTTCAGAAGTCCTAGGACTTTTTCTAGTTCCAGGGACTAATCAAAAAAGACTCTCCAGTAGAGCCTTTTTCTAGTCCATGTAGAAAAAGTTCCTCCAATTTGGTTCCTACGGACTTTTTAAGGACTTTTTCTAGTCTCTGGGACTAAAAAGTCCCTGAACCAAACACCC
This sequence comes from Aegilops speltoides, assembly GCA_021437245.1. Lineage (NCBI taxonomy): Eukaryota > Viridiplantae > Streptophyta > Magnoliopsida > Poales > Poaceae > Aegilops > Aegilops speltoides. The sequence continues at coordinate 500,046,231 of CM038147.1, forward strand.
CCTATCAATCGGAGCCGCAGGGTATGAAGAGGGGAAACAGAAGAGGGCGATTCGATCTCCACGACCGAGGTAGTTAATTTTAAGTTAAACACGGCGCCGATTCCTGTGCTACGCATGCACGCGCAGTCAACACAGCTATCCGCGTGCGCGCGTCTCCTCGACGAGCCGCCCGACTGCTCGCGTCACGCGCCGGAGTAATGCGAACATCACGCGTACTACTCTATATAAGAACGTCACCAGCTCCCACTCTTCTGCCATTCTCCATTTCCATCGGCTAGCATGCTACCCATCACAGCACTAGTACTCTTGTGCTTCTTCAGGCACGCCATGTCCGTCGTCGGCGGCGAGCCGTCGCTGTCTGCGTCGGCCATCGTCGCCCCGGCCGTCTCCGGGTCGCACGTCCTCAGCATCGAAGGCTACTCACTCACCAAGGGGCTCGGCAACGGCAAGTACATCGCCTCCGAGGCGTTCGCCGTCGGAGGTCGTCGATGGCGTCTGCTCTACTACCCCGATAGCCTCGACTCGAACGACTCCGACTGGATCTCCGTCATGCTGCATTGTGATCAGGCCGATGATCTCGATGAGGTAAAGGCCAAGTTCACCATGAGTTTGCTGGACCAAGATGGGAACCCTGTGCCTTCCTACAGCAAGACCAGCCCGCTGTGCAGCTTCTCCGGCAGTCAATCGTTGCAGTGCCTTGCGACGGGCTATGATCTCATCAAGAGGAGTGAGCTTGAGGGATCGGTTTACCTGAAGGACGATCGTTTCAGTGTCAGGTGCGATGTCACCGTGGCAAAGGAGATCTTCACCAAGGCCATCCCGGTTGCAGATCGAAGGAAATGGCCGACCACGAGCAACCTTATGCTTGTGCTTGCGTGCGTGAACTTTTTATCTGTCATTGCAGTGCTTCTCAGTGGGCAATAGTTGCAGATATACTTTGCTCCTACTAATACCGCTCCAACAAGTGGGGTCTAATGTTGATCCTGCTACGCAAATGAAAGCTAGTAGTACTCCTTGCCAATTAATTCATGAGCTATTACATATGACTTTCATCTACTTGGCTTTGTATGAATGAACGTAGTGCTATTGGAAGCAGTGAGGGTCCAACGGAAGCCTCTATTCCACTACCAAGTGCTCCTATTTAGCGCCCGTGCAGTGGCGGACGAGCCACTGCGCCACCTCTCTTTGGACTGCGCATCAAATTTTTTAAATTATTCGTGACTTTGTATATTTTTTTATAATTTTTAAAATGCTCAGTATTTCAAAAATTGTTCATGATTTGCAGCACCAAACGTAAAGCACAAAGTTCAGTGCCAGCTTCGTTTTATTTCAATTTTGTCAACATTTTTCCGACAAAATTGTGAACAAACTTTCTTGTAGAATTCGAATAATGTTTGAAAATTGTGAGAAAATTTCAAATTCGAAAAACCTGAACATTTTTTTCAAAACGAGCAAGTTTTGGAAAATATGAGCAAACATTTGAAATTCAGTACATTTATTGAACTTTTTATATACGATGAATTTTCTAAATATATATTTTGCCTTTTCTTTAGTACATGCTGAACAAATTTTAAAATACACTCTAAATATTTTTGGGATATACGCTTACAAAATATTTAAATACACATTGATTATTTTGTGAAATAAACTAAAAAATACTTTAAAGACATTGAACATTTTTGTGTATATGCTGAACAATTTTGAAATACAGAGTAAACATTTAAAAATATATATGTTCAACATTTTCTTAATATAGGGTCAAACATTACCTTAAATATATGATTTAGTTTTTTGTATATAAACATGCAATGTATTCTGTATCATACATGAATAAAGAAAAATAGAGAAAACAAAGAAATATAAAGATAAACGAAAAAACGTAAAAGAGATAAATTGAAACTGAAACACAAACACAAACAGAAAAAAAAGGAAAAAGGAAAAGAAACAGAAAAGAGAAAGAAATCGCAGAGCGGCATGGGCTAGCCCAAAGTGCTTCGTCAGGAACCCTCATTCAGTGGAGCCAGGTCGCTTTGTCGCTCGCGCGCGTCAAATAGGGATTGAATAGGATGCCCATCCACCCCTCGCCCACCCATGCGCCAAGTTGCCCGGGCCCTTTTTTTATATTTCAAAAAAAATTTATGACTTAAAAAAGTTCATGTATTCAAAATAATGATCACATATTTTAGAAAAATCTTGAATTAAAAAATGTTTGTAATTTACAAAGAATGAATATTTCTTCAACTATAATAAAAAAATATTAGCATTTTTAATAACAATGAGCAGTTTTTTTGTATTTGACTAACACATTTTGATTTTGATGAACACTTTTAAGAACAAAATTTATATTCAAGAACATTTTTAAAAATATGGATCAACAATATTTGAATTCAATGAACATTTTTTTAATTGGATGAACCTTTATCGACAAGTCTAGTTTTGTAGATAGTAACACTACTATCAATGTCCGTCTTCCTCTTGAAGATCCATTTATTTTCTATGGTTTGCCGATCATCGGGCAAATCCATCAAAGTCCATACTTTGTTCTCATACATGGATCATATCTCAGATTTCATGGCCTCAAACCATTTTGCAGAATCTGGGCTCATCATCGCTTCCTCATAGTTCGTAGGTTCGTCATGGTCAAGTAACATGACCTCCAGAATGGGATTACCGTACCACTCTGGTGTGGATCTCACTCTGGTTGACCTACGAGGTTCGGTAGTAACTTGATCTGAAGTTACATGATCATCATCATTAGCTTCCTCACTAATTGGTGTAGTAGTCACAGAACAGATTTACGTGATGAACTACTTTCAATAAGGGAGAAGGTACAATTACCTTATCAAGTTCTACTTTCCTCCCACTCACTTCTTTCGAGAGAAACTCCTTCTCTGGAAAGGATCCATTCTCAGCAACGAATGTCTTGTCTTCGGATCTGTGATAGAAGGTGTACCCAACAGTCTCCTTTGGGTATCCTATGAGGACGCATTTCTTCGATTTGGGTTTGAGCTTATCAGGATGAAACTTTTTCACATAAGCATCACAACCCCAAACTTTAAGAAATGACAACTTTGGTTTCTTGCTAAACCACAGTTCATATAGTGTCGTCTCAACGGATTTAGATGGTGCCCTATTTAATGTGAATGCAGCTGTCTCTAATGCATGATCCCAAAACGATATTGGTAAATCGGTAAAAAACATCATAGATTGTACTATATCCAATAAAGTACGGTTATGACGTTCGGACACACCATTATGATGTGGTGTTCGGTGGCATGAATTTGTGAAACTATTCCACATTGTTTTAATTGAAGACCAAACTCAGTAACTCAAATATTTGTCCCATGATCGGATCGCGAAACTTTATTTTCTTTTTACGATGATTTTTCCACTTCACTCTGAAATTCTTTGAACCTTTCAACTATTTCAGACTTATGTTTCATCAAGTATATATACCCATATCTGCTCAAATCATCTTGTGAAGGTCAGAAAATAATGATACTTGCCACGAGCATCAACACTCATTGGATCGCATACATCGATATGTATTATTTCCAATAAGTCAGTAGCTTCTTCTATTGTTCCGGAGAACGGAATTTTAGTCATCTTGCACAAAAAGCACGATTCGCAAGCATCAAATGGTTCATAACCAAGTGATTCCGAAAATCTATCTTTATGGAGTTTCTTCATGCGCTTTACACTGATATGACCAAAACGGCAGTGCCACAAATAAGTTGCACTATCATTATTAACTTTTGCATCTTTTGGCATCAATATTATGAATATGTGCATCACTACGATCGAGAGCCAACAAACTATTTTCATTGGGTGTATGACCATTGAAGGTTTTATTCATTTAAATAGAACAACAATTATTCTCTGATTTTAAATGAATAACCTTATTGCAATAAACATGATCAAATCATATTCATGCTCAACATAAGCGCCAAATAACATTTATTTAGGTTTAACACTAATCCCGAAATTATAGGAGTGTGCGATGATGATCATATCAATCTTGGAACTACTTCCAACACTCATCGTCACTTCCCTTCAACTAGTCTTTGTTTATTCAGAACTCCTGTTTGAATTACTAATCTTAGCAACCGAACAAGTATCAAATACTCGGGGCTACTATAAACACTAGTAAAGCACACATCAATAACTCAGATATCAAATATACCCTTGTTCACTTTGCCATCCTTCTTATCCACCAAATATTCAGGCATTTCCGCTTCGGTGACCATTTCCTTTGTAGTGTAAGCACTCGGTTTGGCTTTGGTCCAGCTTTGGTCTTCTTCACGGGAGTGACAACTTGTTTGCCATTCTACTTGAAGTTTCCTTTCTTTCCCTTGCCCTTTTCTTGAAACTAGTGGTCTTGTCAATCATCAACACTTGATGCTCTTTCTTGATTTCTACCTTCGTTGATTTCAACATCACGAAGAGCTCGGGAATCGTTTTCGTCATCCCTTGCATACTATAGTTCATCTCGAAGTTCTAGTAACTTAGTGATGGTGACTAGAGAATTCTGTCAATCACTATCTTATCTAGAAGATTAACTCCCACTTGATTCAAGCGATTGTAGTACGCAGACAATCTGAGCACATGCTCACTAGTTGAGCGATTCTCCTCCATCTTTTAGCTATAGAAATTGTTGGAGACTTCATATCTCTCAACTCGGGTATTTGCTTGAAATATTAACTTCAACTCCTGGAACATCTCATATGGTCCATGACGTTCAAAACGTCTTTGAAGTCCCGATTCTAAGCCATAAAGCATGGTGCACAAAACTATCAAGTAGTCATCATATTGAGCTAGCCAAACGTTCATAACATCTGCATCTGCTCCTGCAATAGGTCTGTCACCTAGCGGTGCATTAAGGACATAATTCTTCTGTGCAGAATGAAGATAAACCTCAGATCGCGGATCCAATCCGCATCATTGCTACTAACATTTTCAACACAATTTTCTCTAGGAACATATCAAAATAAACATATGAAAGCAACAACGCAAGCTATTGATCTTACAACATAATTTGCAAAATACTACCAGGACTAAGTTCATGATAAATTTAAGTTCAATTAATCATATTACTTAAGAATTCCCACTTAGACATACATCTCTCTAGTTATCTAAGTGCTCACGTGATCCAAATCAACTAAACCATAACCGATCATCACGTGAGATGGAGTAGTTTTCAATGGTGAACATCACTATGTTGATCATATCTACTATATGATTCACGCTCGACCTTTCGGTCTCCGTGCTCCGAGGCCATATCTGCATATGCTAGGCTTGTCAAGTTTAACTTTGAGTATTCGCGTGTGCAAAACTGGCTTGCACCCGTTGTAGATGGACGTGAGCTTATCACACCCGATCATCACGTGGTGTGCAGGCACGACGAACTTTGGCAACGGTGCATACTCGGGAGAACATTTCTTGATAATTAGTGAGAGATCATCTTAAAATGCTACCGTCAATCAAAGCAAGAATAAGATGTATAATAGATAAACATCATATGCAATCAAAATATGTGACATGATATGGCCATGATCATCTTGCGCCTTTGATCTCCATCTCCAAAGTATCATCATGATCTCTATCGTCACCGACACGACACCATGATCTTCATCATCTTGATCTATATCAATGTGTCATCACATGGTTGTCTCACCAACTATTGCTGTTGCAACTATTGCTATCGTATAGCGATAAAGTAAAGCAATTATTTGGCACTTGCATCTTATGCAACAAAGAGACATCCATAGGGCTTCTGCCAGTTGCCGATAACTTCAACAAAACATGATCATCTCATACAACAACTTATATCTTATCACGTCTTGACCATATCACATCACAACATGCCCTGTAAAACAAGTTAGACGTCCTCTACTTTGTTGTTGCAAGTTTTACGTGGCTGCTACGGGCTTAAGCAAGAACCAATCTCACCTACGCATCAAAACCACAACGATAGTTTGTCAAGTTAGTGCTGTTTTAACCTTCGCAAGGACCGGGCGTAGCTACACTCGATTCAACTAAAGTTGGAGAAACTGACACCCGCCAGCCACCTGTGTGCAAAGCACGAGGTAGAACCAGTCTCGCGTAAGCGTACGCGTAATGTCGGTCTGGGCCGCTTCATCCAACAATACCGGCGAACCAAAGTATGACATGCTGGTAAGCAGTATGACTTGTATCGCCCACAACTCACTTGTGTTCTACTCGTGCATATAACATCAACGCATAAAACCTAGGCTTTGATACCACTGTTGGGGAACGTAGTAATTTCAAAAAATTTCCTACGCACATGCAAGATCATGGTGATGGCATAGCAACGAGAGGGAGAGTGTTGTCTCGCACCCTCGTGACCCGTTAAGCGAAGCGTTATGACAACGCGGTTGATGTAGTCATATGTCTTCACGAATCGACCGATCCAAGCACCGAACGTCGGCACCTTCGTGTTCAAAGACACGTCCAGCTCGATGGCGTCCCGGGCTCCAATCCAGCGGCGTCGGGGATGAGTTCCGTCAAGACGACGGCGTGGTGGACGATGATGATGTTCTATCGCGCAGGCTTCGCCTAAACTCATGACGATATGACCGAGGTGGAATATGGTGGAGGGGCACCGCACACGGCTAAGGAACGATCCGTAGATCAACTTGTGTGTCTATGGGGTGCTCCTGCCCTCGTATATAAAGGAGTGGAGGAGGGGAGGGCTGGCCCTCTCTATGGCGCGCCCTAGGGGAGTCCTACTCCCACCGGGAGTAGGATTCCCCCTTTCCTAGTCCAACTAGGAGTCCTTCCAAGTAGTAGGAGTAGGAGACAAGGAAGGGGAAGTGAGAAGGGAAGGAAGGAGGGGGTGCGGCCCCTCCCCCTAGTCCAATTCGGACTAGGCCATGGAGGGGGGGGGGGCGGCCTGCCCTAGGTAGCCCCTCTCTCTTTCCCGTATGGCCCAATAAGGCCCAATACTTCTCCCCGCCGAATTCCCGTAACTCTCCGGTACTCCGAAAAATACCCGAATCACTCGGAACCTTTCTGAACTCCGAATATAGTCGTCCAATATATCGATCTTTACGTCTCGACCATTTCGAGACTCCTCGTGATGTCCCCGATCTCATCCGGGACTCCGAACTCCTTCGGTACATTAAAACTTATAAACTCATAATAAAACTGTCATCGTAATGTTAAGCGTGCGGACCCTACGGGTTCGAGAACTATGTAGACATGACCTAGAACTATTCTCGGTCAATAACCAATAGCGGAACCTGGATGCCCATATTAGCTCCTACATATTCTACAAAGATCTTTATCGGTCAAACCGCATAACAACATACGTTGTTCCCTTTGTCATCGGTATGTTACTTGCCCGAGATTCGATCGTCGGTATGCAATACCTAGTTCAATCTCGTTACCGGCAAGTCTCTTTACTCGTTCCGTAATGCATCATTCCGTAACTAACTCACTAGCTACATTGCTTGCAAGGCTTATAGTGATGTGCATTACCGAGAGGGCCCAGAGATACCTCTCCGACAACCGGAGTGACAAAACCTAATCTCGAAATACGCCAACCCAACATGTACCTTTGGAGACACCTGTAGTACTCCTTTATAATCACCCAGTTACGTTGTGATGTTTGGTAGCACACAAAGTGTTCATCCGGTAAAGGGGAGTTGCATAATCTCATAGTCATAGGAACATGTATAAGTCATGAAGAAAGCAATAGCAACATACTAAACGATCAGGTGCTAAGCTAACTGAATGGGTCATGTCAATCACATCATTCTCCTAATGATGTGATCCCGTTAATCAAATGACAACTCATGTCTATGGCTAGGAAACTTAACCATCTTTGATTCAACGAGCTAGTCAAGTAGAGGCATACTAGTGACACTATGTTTGTCTATGTATTCACACATGTATTATGTTTCCGGTTAATACAATTCTAGCATGAATAATAAACATTTATCATGAAATAAGGAAATAAATAATAACTTTTATTATTGCCTCTAGGGCATATTTCCTTCAATTTGGGCGATGGCAGTGGGCACTTTATATGGGCGAGTAAGGCGGCGACTTTGTGGCATGGCGGTCGAGCCAAAGCGAGCTGGGTGACGGGGCGGGCGACCCGAGCATCGGGGCGGGCGAGCCAGGCAACGAGGCGGCCGAGGCGGGTGCATCTGCGGGCGCTGCTGACGCCCGCGGGGAGGCTGTGGACGCATCGGGCTGGCGGGCATGACCCGCCATGCATGGGCCATGCATCGGATCAACGTGATCATCATGAGCGTTGTCCATAACCTCATCATCCAGGAGTTCAAGGCGGGCACCGCGTCCAATACCTGCAGCATGGTTAGGAAGCAACACAAGAGCATTTGCAACATCCACAAATTGATCAGGCGAAGGTGTAGCGGAGTGCACAGGTGGTAAACTAATGGTAGAGTGGTTCGGAAGAGCACGAAATGGGAACACATTCTCATCAAACACGACGTCACGAGAAATGTAGACACGATTAGTGGGAACATGAAGACACTTGTACCCTTTGTGGAGAGAACTGTACCCAAGAAAAACACACTTTTTAGACCGAAACTCTAATTTACGCTTGTTGTACGGCCGCAAGTGCGGCCAACATGCGCACCCAAACACTTTGAGAAACGTGTAGTCTCGAATATCACCAAGCAAGAGTTCAAGAGGTGTTTTCATTTTCAGTAGTTGTGAGGGAAGCCTATTTATCAAGAAACAGGCAGTGGAGAAGGCATCACTCTAGAATCGAAATGGGACGGAGGAATGAGCTAATAAAGTAAGTCCAGTCTCTACAAGATGACGATGCTTACGTTCAGCGGTGCCGTTTTGCTAATGTGTATGAGGACAAGACACACGATGCGAAATCCCAAGCTTATTAAAAAACGAGTTGAGGTTGTGATATTCACCCCCCCCCAATCAGATTGAACATGAATAATCTTGTGCTTAAGGAGACGCTCAACGTGTGCTTGGAACTGAATGAAAACATCAAACACATCAGATTTATGCTTGATAAGATATAGCCAAGTAAACCGACTGTAAGCATCAATGAAACTGACATAATAGTTGTGACCACTAACGGATGTTTGGGCATGACCCCATACATCAGAAAACACAAGCTCAAGAGGATGTTTCACAACACGACTAGACTCTGAATAAGGTAGTTGGTGACTCTTGCCCTGCTGACAGGCATCACAAATAGTTTCAGCACTCTTATTGGACACAACTGGTAGTTCATGGCGATGCAGCACATGACTAACTATAGGAGCAGCAGGGTGTCCAAGGCGCGCATGCCAGTGCGTAGGCGACACATGAACACCACTGAACACCTGAGGAGAAGACGGCATAGGAGATGCAGGCGGTGCGTCAAGTGCATATAAGCCATGGCGAAGACGACCACTAAGCAGAACGGCCCTCGTGTCCCGATCCTTGATAAAGAAACGAAAAGGGTGAAACTCAGCAAGGACATTATTATCACGAGTAAGTTGAGGAATAGACAACAAACTACGCGTAGCAGAGGGAACTCGAAGGACACTAGAAAGATGCAGTTTGCGAAAATTGTGTGCAAGAAGTGGTGCCTGACCAACATGGGAGATGCGCATACCTGCTCCGTTGGCGGGTGTGCACCTGATCATGTCCACGATATGGTTCCTGAGTGGAGAGCTTGCCCATCTCGCCGGTGAGGTGATTCGTCGCTCCTGTATCCATATACCACGCCGGATCAAGGGAGTATGACTGGGTGCGCCTGTGCTCGTGCCCTGTCACAGCAGCTGCAGCCTGCTTATCGTTCCCTTTTCCATTGTTGCCAAGGCCAAGGAAGTCTTGCTTGTAGCGTCTGTGGCAGCGAGAGGCGAGGCGACGATCTATGCCACAAATTTGACAAGCATGAGGAGCACCGCAACTGGAACAACAAGCAACTGGGCGACTCCCTCCAGTGATGGTCGGCGCGTTGCCCCGCGAGGCCTGCGACGAGGAAGCCGTGGTTTGCCACCTGATGGAGCCGGCTCCTGAGGTTTGCCGCGTGTGGCGGCGTTGGCGGAGACGAAGCTGGGGGAAACACGGCGCGCCTTGATGCGCTGCTCACGCCCAAGAAGGCGTGCATAGAGCTCACGGCACGGGAGTGTATCATCTCGACCATGGACGTTCTCAATGAGATTATCATAATCATCATCAAGCCCGTTAAGCACAAAAGTGATGAAGTCCGCGTCCAGAAGCGGCTGACCAACAGAGGCCAGGGTGTCAGCAAGGCTCGTCATCTTGTTGAAGTACTCCGTGATGCTGAGATCGCCAAGTTTGGTCTCACCCAGCTCGATGCGTATAGAGTGAGCACGCGCCTGAGACTGAGAGGCGAAACTGGTGTGGAGGGCCACCCACGCCTCCCTGGACATAGCGGCGAAGATGACCATCGACGAAACACTCCGCGTGAGCGAAGACTGGATGGCGGAGAGAATGGCCTGATCCTGCGCCACCCACGTGTGATATGCCGGATGGTGAGGAGGTGGGCCCGGGATGGACCCATCAACGTAGCCCTCCAAGTAGCGGCTGCGGAGGAGAGGCAAGACCTACGCACGCCATGACATTTAGTTGTCCGGCCCGAGCTTCACCGGCAAAAAGAGAAATAAAACGGGCGGCGCCGCGGTTTGGCGATGTACGCTGCGCCCGATGATGCATAGGGATCCATGGGCGAGCCATCTCGGGCGAGGATCATCGCGTAGGCGCCAGGCGAGGAGTAGGAGCCAGCAGAGGCAGAGCTGAGGCGCCCGCGCCGCAGAGGGCCGTAGGGCGAGCGCCTGCGATGAGCGAGGCATCGTGCCCGGGAGCTGCAGGGGCACCATACGGCGAGGTGGCCGTGCCCCCATAGGACGGCTGCGGCGGCGCCGGGTAGTAGTGGTGTGGCGGCGGCGGAGGTGGCACCGCCGTGTAGGGTTGCGGCGGCGGCGCAGCATAGGCCGACCCCGGCCAGAGAGACGACGGCGGCGGGGGCGCACCATAGGCGCCGTACCACGGATGAGCGTTGGTGAGGAGGCAGCAAGAGGCGGCAACGCCGCAGACTTCGGCGGCGGCGGCGATCGTCACAGGAACCCGCGCTGCGGAAGCGGCGGCGGCGGCGTATGCGCCGACGTCGGCTGCGAGGGGCGGAGACCAGAAGGGCGACATCGGGCGAGGGTCGGTCTTGGCGGCAGCGGTCGAGATCGGCAGCGACGGCGGCGGGAGGTGGTGCAGCGGAAGACATCGTAACCTAATCTGATACCATGTAAAACATAGGGTTTGGGAAACTGGCTCGACACCCTAAAATGAGGTGTGGCTATCTCATTATATAGACGTACCAAGAGATACAATACAAGGCCTATACAAGACTACGTATATACAGTCTAACAGGGCCAGCCCGTTCCAGGTTTTTGTGTACGGTCGTTTCGTTCATTGACGCCATTTTTCTTCTTCTGTGTATTTCTAGGTTTTCTCTTTCCGGTTATTTTCAGTTTCTATATATAGTGAAATTTTTCAATATATGGTAAAATTTAATCAAATACACACCAAATTATTTCTCAATGCTTGTAATTTCAAATTTTGGTTGGATTTTTCAAAAAAGCACACAATTTTTATGTTGATTGTGTTTTCCAAAAAATGTTCAGAAATTCTAGAAAAAGTTTGAAAAATTTAAAAAATGTTAAAAAGTCATGTTTTAAAAAATTGTTTGCTGTTAAAAAATGGTTTTAAATTTCTTTTAAATGGTCATTGAGGTAGCCAAGTTGCTACAGTACAGCCGCCGCTATAATACCAACCACTACAGTACATTACCTCGGTCGTCGTCCGCTAAAGTAACCAATTTTCCCGCTTGCTGCAGTTGGTGCACATGTGCCTGCCACCCAGGACTCTCCTGTGCGGCACCACCCCTGTTTGATGCCTGCGAGCGTGGACCAAGAGGTCTCTTGTTTCTTCTATAAAAAAAGTTATTATCATGAGAAAAACATATCAGGATGTTTGCTTGGGGAAGCACCTGGATCAAGCCTATGTCTAGGTATGGGGCAACTTGTATAGGATCAGCACCTGTGCTGCGATCATGCGATCTGGTCAGCTGGACCATTGGATGCAGTTCTTGTGGTACATATCGAGCATAGCTGGGATTGATGGTGCATTTTGCATTAGAGCCCTTGTACTTTGACATTTTAGTATTCTACATAACGAAATATGTGCTTTTTTTTAGGGAAGAACAGAATATGTGCTACTACTCCATGTAATAATGTTGTGTATATGCTACAAAATTATATATCTACAGAAAAAAGTTGCAGACAAAATATGAATCAACAAAAAGCATCACATATTTTATTTTTCTTTTGCTGTTTTGAGACCAAATTTAACTTCCCAAATTGGCTAATGGAATAACCTGATTTGATACATAAACACAGATCCTTCCGTACAGAAATTGTTCGGTATACTTCATTGAAGCAAAATGAACAACACCACTGAGATATTTTAAATATGCATGTCCAATTTTGGTAGAAACATTATTGTTTTCAGAATATGTGCTACCTCTGTATCCAATGGAGGCAGGTCGCGGAACTTCACGGTGTATTGGAACAAGACTTGACGCTGCATGTGGGAGGGAGCACGAGATGGCGGCTGCAGACCCTGACGTGGCTGGAGATGGAGGCGGCGCATCTTTGACCCGGGGGCTTGTATAGGATCAGCACGTTAAGTGCGATCATGCGATCTCGTCAACAAGGCCATTCGACGGAAATCTTGTGGTACGGAACGAGTAAAGGGGGAGAGATGCTAGACATTTTTCAAAAGCACCCTCCACATAACAAATATTGCAGCCCGAGTTCCCTTTACTCGTCTCCCACGTTTCCGGTTCAAACTTCTCTCTCACCGTCTCACGCATGGGCTGCCGGCGACGGCGAGCACCGCCCTTATTCTCCCCAAAGTGATGTGCGCCGCCGACCACGCCGAAGCAACCACCCTGAGCCTCAACAAGCCAGATATGACGTTCCCCGGCATCACTACTTGCAAATTTGCTGGACGTATTTATAGTGGTTACATGGGGCATTTGGAAGGAGAGGAATAAGAAATACTATAAGGATCAGCCCATGTCATGATGCATGGTTAGCCAGGTTCAAGGAAGATTTCTCTATGACGATACAACGTTGTAAGCAGAGCCTAGTGCCTTTTATCCATTCCTTTGTTTAGAGCATCCTTTTACCCATTCCTTTGTTTAGAGTATCTCTAGCAGACCCCTTAAAAACGGTCAAACCTGTAAAAAATAAGGCATTTATAGTTTCGATCGAAAAAACGGTCCCTAGCAGATCCCGTAAAGTTTGATCGACCCTTAAAAATTTTAAGGGGCACCGAGAATCCATTCGCGAGAACCACATATTTATAGATTGTAGGGCAATATACAGTTCAACTCGTAAACGGCCAAACCTCGTCGGAGCAAATGTGCCGCTATGAAACTGGCCGGAATCAATCCGAAACTCGTCGGAAGCTGTCGCTGGCTCACCGCACGCCGGAATTTGTCAATGTCGGTCCAAATTGTGGTCGGCTCGACCTTCACCGCCAAGGCGAGGCCGGCCACGAGCGGGGTGGAGCAGGCCGTCGACGGCCCGAATCAAGGCGGGGTGGCACTGGAGAAGGGCTAGAGAGGCACGGCCCAGTTTCGCACCGTAAAAACGGTTTAAAGGGTTGGCTTTTAATGGATCTATATTGAGCATCTCCAACAGGTGCCCAAAAACGCGGGCTGAAAAACACTATCAAAAGCTGCAAATTTGAGGCGCCGGATTACGCATGCTTCACAATTTACACTGTGTGTTCTTTTGGGCGCGCGTTTTTGGGCATCTGCTAGCAATGTTGGGTCGGCGAACTAAAAGTGCTACAGTGGCGCGCTAAAATTATTTTAGGGCGTGAAATTTTTATGCACCTGTTGGAGATGCTCTTAGTCCATCTGTCTTTGTTTTGCCTGCTTTAATTTAGCCTTTTCTGTTGTAGTAATAGCTTCCTTTTCTCTATGTAAATTCTTGAGTCTATTAATATATGTCAGTGGGGGCTTCCCCTATTGTATTTCACTGGCCAATTATTTATTGCTATCTCTTTTAAAATTGACCTAAATATGTTTTTGTAACAAGTAAAACTCTCAACCACATTCTGCGCTCCATATGTATATATGTATAGCTTGAGACTTCCTTCACATTTTAACATTACAATATTGCAGTTCTAGTCGGATGGTTCTTACCTATTTATAAAACTCTACATATACCAATACAGAGAGGGCGCACTTGATATATTGAATTACAAGTAGTATTAATTAACATTTAATTATTGTTTCGAAGAAAACCAGAGTGTGTTGAATCGTGCTCTGTAGAAATGGAGATGAAACACGGAAAGAAACTCACTGTTTTGGAATGAGCGGCATTGGGAAACTACGTGGAACCCATTTGTTTTTTCACGCGACCAATAGATTTGCGATCTCTACAAGGCCATGGCAAGTCTTAGGGGCTTTTTTTTGGAGAGTAGAATTTAGGGCCTATTTGGATTGAAGTATTTTCATTGAACTTCTGAAAAATTTGAAAACCAAGGAAATGTTTGTATGGAAGCCCTTTGGATCATATGATTAGGCGGGTTACCAAATTCCTATGAAATCCATTACCAAGCCCGCATTCCATAGGAATTCTAACATGAGATCAAACCTCTTTTGAGAAGTCTAATGCTCCTTCACTCTATCTCTCTATACCACGCAATCTCCTAAAGTTCATGTGTTTCTTTCATGTCCACCATCCAAAGGCACACAATGTAAGATTCCCATGTTTTGATAATCTTGTAAAATTTCCTGGTACGTGACATCACAATTGAGCATTTTCTTTTATCCCTTCATTTTCATATTCCTGCAATTCAAACTAGCGCTTACCTTGTAAAGTTCATTTATCGACAAACACTATACTCATATATAGTAAGGTTAGATTTTCCATTTTACTTTCTCTTTCTCTTTTATCATTACTGCTTCAAAGTTAGTATGTTAAATTTGGGCTCCTCACAGCATGCGAAGTTTCCGAATCATCTTGGTGTTAGTTATAGTGATGCCAAGTTACTTTACGATAGTGAAGAACACTAGGAGCACATGAACCCCTCATATCCTACAATTATCTTAGTCAACTTTCAAAACTGATTGCACGCAAGTACCAAAGGATACGAAGATCCTAACCGAAGCACTGCAATATTGACTAACAACTGAATCTTTCTAAACCGACAGAGCGATAACACCTCCACTGGTGGCATGCCGCCCAACGTCTTGGACGAGCTTGGGGAACTCATACCATCGTAAGCGATCATGTTCCCTCCAAGTGAACATGCGACACAACCATCATCCTACTTCTGCGCTGTTGCCTCATAGTTCAGGGATTGCCAATGGGTGATACAATTGCATCCCAACATATCTACCACTGCTAACCATGAGTTTGAGACGTTGCACAGTCTCTTAAACGATTTTCAACCAGATTGTACGAAAGGAGATATCAGAAGGCCAACTATTTCAAATGAGAAGCTATCAACCGCATATTTCTACAATATGCTTACATTTCAAGGGGTAAATTGTCCCTTGGCTCCTTACATTTGGGACAAGTGAAGGAAATATGCCCTAGAGGCAATAATAAAGTTATTATTTATTTCCTTATTTCATGATAAATGTTTATCATTCATGCTAGAATTGTATTAACCGGAAACATGATACATGTGTGAATGCATAGACAAACAGAGTGTCACTAGTATGCCTCTACTAGACTAGCTTGTTAATCAAAGATGGTTATGTTTCCTAACCATGAACAAAGAGTTATTATTTGATTAACAAGGTCACATCATTAGTTGAATGATCTGATTGACATGACCCATTCCATTAGCTTAGCACACGATCGTTTAGTATGTTGCTACTACTTTTATCCATGACTTATACATGTTCCTATAACTATGAGATTATGCAACTCCGTTTACGGAGGAACACTTTGGTACTACCAAACGTCACAACGTGGCGGGTGATTATAAAGGAGTACTACAGGTGTCTCCAAAGGCGATGTTGGGTTGGCGTATTTGAGATTAGGTTTTGTCACTCCGATTGTCCTGGAGAGGTATCTCTGGCCCTCTCGGTAATACACATCACTTAAGCCTTGCAAGCATTACAACTAATGAGTTAGCTGTGAGATGATGTATTACGGAACGAGTAAAGAGACTTGCCGGTAACGAGATTGAACTAGGTATTGGATACCGACGATCGAATCTCGGGCAAGTAACATACCGATGACAAAGGGAACAACGTATGTTGTTATGCGGTCTGACCGATAAAGATCTTCGTAGAATATGTAGGATTTAATATGGGCATCCAGGGCCCACTATTGGTTATTGACCGGAGACGTGTCTCGGTCATGTCTACATTGTTCTCGAACCGTAGGGTCCGCACGCTTAAGGTTTCGATGACGGTTATATTATGAGTTTATGTATTTTGATGTACCGAAGAAGTTCGGAGTCCCGGATGTGATCACGGACATGACGAGGAGTCTCGAAATGGTCGAGACATAAAGATTGATATATTGGAAGCCTATATTTGGAGTTCGGAATGGTTCCGGGTGAAATCGGATTTTATTTTAACACCGGGTTACTGAACCCTCCCGGGGGTTATTGGGCCTTAGTGGGCCATGAGGGAGAAGAGGAAGGGCCGGCCAGGGCAGGCCGCGCGCCCCCTCCCCCCTAGTCCGAATAGGACAAGGAGAGGGGGGCGGCGCCCCCCTTCCCTCTTCCCCTCCCCCAATCCTACTCCAACTAGGAAGGGGAGTCCTACTCCCGGTGGGAGTAGGACTCCTCCCGCCGCCTCCTCAAGGGCCGCCGCACCCCCTTGCTCCTTTATATACGGGGCAGGAGGGCACCCTAGAACACACAAGTTGATCTATGGATCGTTCCTTAGCCGTGTCGGTGCCCCTCCACCATATTCCACCTCGGTCATATCGTGCAAAGCTTAGGCGAAGCCTGCGCCGATAGAACATCAAGATCGTCACCACGCCGTCGTCTTGACGGAACTCTCCTCCCCGAGGCTCTCTGGATTGGAGCCGAGGAGCGTCATCGAGCTGTACGTGTGTCAAGAACTGGGGCGCCGAGTAACGGCGCCGGGATCGGTCGAATCGCGAGGAGATCGTACGACTACTTCCTCTATGTTGTGATCGCTTCGCTTCGGTCTCGAGGGTACGTGACAACACTCTCCCCTCTCGTTGCTATGCATCACCATGATCTTGCGTGTGCGTAGGAAATTTTTTGAAATTACTCGTTCCCCATCGGTGGCATCCGAGCCTAGGTTTTATGGTTTGATGTTTTGCACGAGTAGAACACAAGCGAGTTGTGGGCGATACAAGTCATACTACCTACCAGCATGTCATACTTTGGTTCAGCGGTATTGTGAGATGAAGCGGCCCGGACCAACATTACGCGTACGCTTACGCGAGACTGGTTTCACCGCTACGAGCACTCGTTGCTTAAAGGTGACTAGCGGGTGTCTGTCTCTCTCACTTTAGTTGAACCGAGTGCAGCTCGCCCGGTCCTTGAGAAGGTTAAAAGCGGAGTCTATTTGACGAAATATCGTTGTGGTTTTGATGCGTAGGTGAGATTGGTTCTTGCTTAAGCCTGTAGCAGCCACGTAAAATTTGCAACAACAAAGTAGAGGACGTCTAACTTGTTTTTGCAGGGCATGTTGTGATGTGATATGGTCAAGACGTGATGCTATATTTTATTGTATGAGATGATCATGTTTTGTAACCGGTTATCGGCAATCGGCAGAGCCATATGGTTGTCGCTTTATTGTATGAAATGCAATCGCTTACTGTAATGCTTTACTTTATCACTAAGCGGTAGCGATAGTCGTAGAAGCATAAGATTGGCGAGGCGACAACGATGCTATGATGGAGATCAAGGTGTCGCGCGGTGGCGATGGTGATCATGATGGTGCTGCGAGATGGAGATCACGAAGCACAAGACGATGATGACCATATCATATCACTTATATTGATTTGCATGTGATGTTTATCTTTTATGCATCTTATCTTGCTTTGATTGACGGTAGCATTATAAGATGATCTCTCACTAAATTATCAAGAAGTGTTCTCCCCGAGTATGCACCGTTGCCAAAGTTCGTCGTGCCCAGACACCACGTGATGATCGGGTGTGATAAGCTCTACGTCCATCTACAACGGGTGCAAGCCAGTTTTGCACACGCAGAATACTCGAGTTATACTTGACGAGCCTAGCATATGCGGATATGGCCTCGGAACACGGAGACCGAAAGGTCGGCGTGAATCATATAGTAGATATGATCAACATAAGATGTTCACCATTGAAAACTACTCCATTTCACGTGATGATCGGTTATGGTTTAGTTGATTTGGATCACGTGATCACTTAGATGACTAGAGAGATGTCTGCCTAAGTGGGAGTTCTTAAGTAATATGATTAATTGAACTTAAATTTATCATGAACTTAGTACTGATAGTATCTTGCTTGTCTATGTTTGATTGTAGATAGATGGCTCGTCTTTGTTGTTCCGTTGAATTTTAATGCGTTCCTTGAGAAAGCAAAGTTGAAAGATGATGGTAGCAATTACACGGATCGGGTCCGTAACGAGGATTATCCTCATTGCTGCACGAAAGAGTTACGCCTGGATGCACCGCTAGGTGCCAGAACTTCTTCTGATGCAACCGACGGCGTTAAGAACGTCTGGCGAGCAAAGTCGATGACTACTCTATAGTTCAATGTGCCATGCTTTACGGCTTAGAACCGGGACTTCAACGACGTTTTGAGCGTCATGGAGCATATGAGATGTTCCAGAGTTGAAGTTGATATTCCAACAGAATGCCCGGATTGAGAGATATGAAGTCTCCAATAAGTTCTATAGCTGCAAGATGGAGGAGAATAGTTCGTCGGTGAGCACATACTCAAAATGTCCGGGTATTACAATCACTTGACTCAACCGGGAGTTAATCTTCCGGATGATTGTGTCATTGATGTAATTCTTCAATCACCGCCACCAAGCTACAAAGGCTTCGTGATGAACTATAATATGCAAGGGTTAGTAAAGACTATACCGAGCTCTTCGCAATGCTAAAGGCTGCGGAGGTAGAAATCAAGAAGGAGCATCAAGTGTTGATGGTCAATAAGACCACTAGTTTCAAGAAGAAAGGCAAAGGGAAGAAGAAGGGAACTTCAAGAAGAACAGCAAGCAAGTTGTTTGCTCGGAGAAGAAACCCAAGTCTGGACCTAAACCTGAAATCGAGTGCTTCTCTTGCAAGCGGATCGGTCACCTTGGAAGCGGAACTGCCCCAAGTATTTGGCGGATAAGAAGGATGGCAAGGTGAACAAAGGTATATGTGATATACATGTTATTGATGTGTACCTTACTAGAGCTCGCAGAGCACCGGGTATTTGATACTAGTTCATTGCTAATATTTGCAACTCAAAGCAGGACTACGGATTAAGCGAACACCGCAAAGGGCGAGGTGACGATGCGGCGTGGGAAATGGTTCCAAAGTTGATGTGATCGCGATCGGCACGCTACCTCTACATCTACCTTCGGGATTAGTTTTAGACCTAAATAGTTGTTATTTGGTGCTGCGTTGAGCATGAACATTATAACTGGATCTTGTTTGATGCGAGACGGTTATTCATTTAAATCGAGAGAATAATGGTTGTTCTATTTATATGAGTAATATCTTTTATGGTCATGCACCCTTGAAGAGTGGTCTATTTTGATGAATCTCGATAGTAGTGATACACATATTCATAATGTTGAAACCAAAAGATGCAGAGTTGATAATGATAGTGCAACTTATTTGTGGCACTTGCCGTTTAGGTCATATCGATGTAAAGCGCATGAAGAAACTCCATCTTGATGGACTTTTGGAGTCACTTGATTATGAATCACTTGGCACTTATGAACCGTGCCTCATGGGCAAGATGACTAAAACCCGTTCTCCGTACTATGGAGAGAGCAACAGATTTGTTGGAAATCATACATCTGATGTATGTGGTCCGATGAATGTTGAGGCTCGTGGCGGATATCGTTATTTTCTCACCTTCACAGATGATTTAAGTAGATATGGGTATATCTACTTAATAAAACATAAGTCTGAAACATTTGAAAAGTTCAAAGAATTTCAGAGTGAAGTTGAAAATCATCGTAATAAGAAAATTAAATTTCTACGATCGATCGTGGAAGTGAATATTTGAGTTCTGAGTTTGGTTTACATTTGAAACAATGCGGAATAGTTTAGCAACTCACGCCACCGGAACACCACAACGTAATGGTGTGTCCGAACGTCATGTCGCACTTTACTAGATATGGTGCGATCTATGATGTCTCTTCAGATTTACCGCTATCGTTTTGGGGTTATGCTCTAGAGACGGCCGCATTCACACTGAATAGAACACCGTCAAAATCCGTTGAGACGACACCTTATGAACTATGGTTTAGCAAGAAACCAAAGTTGTCGTTTCTTAAAGTTTGGGGATGCGATGCTTATGTGAAAACGCTTCAACCTGATAAGCTCGAACCCAAATCGGAAAAATGTGTCTTCATAGGATACCCAAAGGAGACAGTTGGGTACACCTTCTATCACAGATCCGAAGGCAAGACATTTGTTGCTAAGAATGGATCCTTTCTAGAGAAGGAGTTTCTCTCGAAAGAAGTGAGTGGGAGGAAAGTAGAACTTGATGAGGTAATTGTACCTTCTCCCTTACTTGAAAGTAGTTTGTCGCAAAACCAGTTTACGAGACATCTACACCAAGTAGTGAGGAAGTTGATGATGTTGATCATGAAACTTGAGATCAAGTTACTACGTAACCTCGTAGATCAACCAGAGTAAGATCCGCACTGAGTGATACGGTAATCCTGTTCGGAAATCATGCTACTAGATCATGATGAACCTCACGAACTATGAGGAAGCGATGGTGAGCCCAGATTCCATAAAATGGCTTGAGGCCATGAAATCGAGATGGGATCCATGTATGAAAACAAAGTATGGACTTTGGTTGACTTGCCAAGGTAGGCAAGCAATAGAAAACAAGTGGATCTTCAAGAAGAAGACCGACACCGACGGTAATGTTATCGTCTACAAAGCTCGACTTGTCGCAAAGGGTTTTCGACAAGTTCAAGGGATTGACTACGATGAGACCTTCTCACCCGTAGCGATGCTTAAGTCTGTCCGAATCATGTTAGCAATTGCCGCATTTTATGATTATGAAATTTGACAAGTGGATGTAAAGACGCATTCTGAATGGATTTACGGAAGAAGAGTTGTATATGATGCAACGAAAGGTTTTATCGATCCAAAGGGAGCTAACAAAGTGTGCAAGCTCCAATGATCCATTTATGGACTGGTGCAAGCATCTCGGAGTTGGAATAAACGCTTTGATAGAGTGATCAAAGCATTTGGGTTCATCTGAGACTTTTGGAGAAGCTTTGTATTTACAAGAAAGTGAGTGGGAGCTCAGTAGCATTTCGATATTATATGTAGATTACATATTACTGATCGAAAATGATATAGAATTTCTGGATAGCATAAAGGGATACTTGAATAAGAGTTTTTCAATGAAAGACCTCGGTGAAGCTGCTTACATATTGGGCATCAAAATCTATAGAGATAGATCAAGGCGCTTAATTGGACTTTCACAAAGCACATACCTTGACAAAATTTTGAAGAAGTTCAAAATGGATCAAGCAAAGAAAGGGTTCTTGCCTGTGTTACAAGGTGTGAAGTTGAGTAAGACTCAATGCCCGACCACTGCAGAAGATAGAGAGAAATGAAAGATGTTCCCATGCTTCACCATAGGATCTATCATGTATGCAATGCTGTGTACTGACTGATGTGTGCCTTGCTATAAGCTTAGCAGGAGGTACCAAAGTAATCCAGAGTGGATCATCGGACAGCGGTCAAGAACATCTGAAATACCGAAAAGGACTAAGGATATGTTTCTCATATATGGAGGTGACAAAGAGCTCATCGTGGCAGTTACGTTGATGCAAGCTTTGACACCGATCCGGACGATTCTAAATCGCAGACCGGATCGTATTTACACTAAATGGAGGAGCTGTCGGTTGGTGCGGTTCTAAACAAAGCGTCGTGGCGGGATCTACATGTGAAGCGGAGTACATAGCAGCTTCGGAGCAGCTAATGAAGGAGTGCGGATGAAGGAGTTCATATCCGATCTAGGTGTCATACCTAGTGCATCGGGTCCAATGAAAATCTTCTGTGACAATACTGGAGCAATTGCCTTAGCAAAGGAATCCAGATTTCACAAGAGGACCAAGCACATCAAGAGACGCTTCAATTCCATCCGGGATTTAGTCCAGGTGGGAGACATAGAGATTTGCAAGATACATACGGATCTGAATGTAGCAGACCCGTTGACTAAGCCTCTTCCACGAGCAAAACATGATCAACACCAAGACTCCATGGGTGTTAGAATCATTACTATGTAATCTAGATTATTGACTCTAGTGCAAGTGGGAGACTGAAGGAAATATGCCCTAGAGGCAATAATAAAGTTATTATTTATTTCCTTATTTCATGATAAATGTTTATCATTCATGCTAGAATTGTATTAACCGGAAACATGATACATGT
Source organism: Aegilops speltoides (assembly GCA_021437245.1). Taxonomy (NCBI): domain Eukaryota; kingdom Viridiplantae; phylum Streptophyta; class Magnoliopsida; order Poales; family Poaceae; genus Aegilops; species Aegilops speltoides. The sequence continues at coordinate 500,068,883 of CM038147.1, forward strand.
GTGAATGCATGGACAAACAGAGTGTCACTAGTATGCCTCTACTAGACTAGCTTGTTAATCAAAGATGGTTATGTTTCCTAACCATGAACAAAGAGTTGTTATTTGATTAACAAGGTCACATCATTAGTTGAATGATCTGATTGACATGACCCATTCCATTAGCTTAGCACACGATCGTTTAGTATGTTGCTACTGCTTTTATCCATGACTTATACATGTTCCTATAACTATGAGATTATGCAACTCCGTTTACGGAGGAACACTTTGGTACTACCAAACGTCCACAACGAATCGGGTGATTATAAAGGAGTACTACAGGTGTCTCCAAAGGCGATGTTGGGTTGGCGTATTTCGAGATTAGGTTTTGTCACTCCGATTGTCGGAGAGGTATCTCTGGGCCCTCTCGGTAATACACATCACTTAAGCCTTGCAAGCATTACAACTAATGAGTTAGCTGTGAGATGATGTATTACGGAACGAGTAAAGAGACTTGCCGGTAACGAGATTGAACTAGGTATTGGATACCGACGATCGAATCTCGGGCAAGTAACATACCGATGACAAAGGGAACAACGTATGTTGTTATGCGGTCTGACCGATAAAGATCTTCATAGAATATGTAGGATCCAATATGGGCATCCAGGTCCCGCTATTGGTTATTGATCGGAGACGTGTCTCGGTCATGTCTACATTGTTCTCGAACCGTAGGGTCCGCACGCTTAAGGTTTCGATGATGGTTATATTATGAGTTTATGTATTTTGATGTACCGAAGAAGTTTAGAGTCCCGGATGTGATCACGGACATGACGAGGAGTCTCGAAATGGTCGAGACATAAAGATTGATATATTGGAAGCCTATATTTGGAGTTCGGAATGGTTCCGGGTGAAATCGGGATTTTACCGGAACACCGGGGGGTTACTGGAACCTCCGGGGTTATTGGGCCTTAGTGGGCCATGAGGGAGAAGAGGAAGGGCGGCCGGGGCAGGCCGCCTCCCCCCCTAGTCCGAATAGGACAAGGAGAGGGGCGGCGCCCCCTTCCTCTTTCCTCCCCCAATCCTACTCCAACTAGGAAGGGGGGAGTCCTACTCCGGTGGGAGTAGGACTCCTCCGCGTGCCTCCTCCAAGGGCGGCCGCACCCCCTTGCTCCTTTCTATACGAGGCAGGGGGCACCCTAGAACACACAAGTTGATCTACGGATCGTTCCTTAGCCGTGCGGTGCCCCCTCCACCATATTCCACCTCGGTCATATCGTCGCAAAGCTTAGGCGAAGCCTGCGCGATAGAACATCAAGATCGTCACCATGCCGTCGTCTTGTGAACTCTCCTCCCGAGCTCTCTTTGGATTGGAGCCGAGGAGCGTCATCGAGCTGTCGTGTGTCAAGAACTCGGGGGCGCCGGAGTAACGGCGCCGGGATCGGTCGGATCGCGAGGAGATCGTACGACTACTTCCTCTACGTTGTGATCGCTTCCACTTTGGTCTACGAGGGTACGTAGACAACACTCTCCCCTCTCATTGCTATGCATCACCATGATCTTGCGTGTGTGTAGGAAATTTTTTGAAATTACTACGTTCCCCATCAACAAGATCATCCCCAACAAAGCATCGAATTTTTCTATGGCTTGCACTTAGAGGCAGTCTGAATACAAGAGATGATATGGTTAGGAAGCAATGGAGAACGATTGTGCATCATAATGGGTGCGATCCTTGCCCGGCTACATAGACTATATGTCCCATTATCCTTCGATGCAAACTAGCTGACGCTGTACGGGATAAGGCCGGCCTACGATACTTAGCTCATACCTTGCCAAAGCTTCAATATTTATTATGCTGAACCACACCAATGGATACCTATGGCAGGCTATGAAATGCTTTCTTTGCGGCATGCACAGTGGCACTTTGGACTGCTCATAACGCCCAAATCTTGGACAACGGTCAGTGGCATGTCACATGTAATTTTGCTGAGGTTTCTGGATTGTTCAGGCTATGGAGTTCTCATGCCCAAAGAGAAGTAGTTAGGAATGTCCTAATTAGCTAGGATGATGTAATGTGGTAATATGTATCTCCCATGAGTGGACTCCTCCCCTTCTGCCTTCTCTTCTAGGCTTGGTGATGGTCTGTTGCACACTCAGTGCGGTGTTACATCGATTTCATGTAATTGACTGGTCATTTGGGTTCGCACCTGTTTTGAATGCATAAGGTAGAAGATGATTTTTTTTCTTTTCCATAAAAAAATTGGAACGAAAATAGCTTACCAAGAAAGCTCCTCTCTCTCTCTCTATGGGTGGATGGGTGACAGGTGGGGGGGTGAAACGTACTATCTGTCTTCATTGGTTCAAAGTGACAATTCGCCCCATGTGTTTCTCTCTCTATATATATCTAGCACTTGGTAAATTGACATAAACAGTTTTATCTACCAACTACAACATCATTCTTCTCAACCACCCTACGTGCTTCATATGTATATATACGCATAGCTCGAGGCTACCCTCACTATTTCACATTATGATGTAACAGTTCTAGTCTACCTCTTCTAAAATCGCTTGCTATAGCATCATAGAGGTTGCGCAGTTCACATGTTTAATTACAAGTAGTAATATCTTTTGCGCTTGGTCATTTTTTTCGTCCAGACCTGCCGTAGGTTGTCTTTTGCTCTATACGCGGAGATGTTGATGAAACATAGGCACAAATTCACTTGGAATGAGCGGCATCCGGAAAATACGTGGAACTCGTTTCATTCCTCATGCGACCAACACATCTGTGGTCTCTACCAGATCCATTGTAAGCTCTTTTGATTGGTGTGATCTCTTGTACCAAACTAGTGCTTTTACAAGCATTTCGACATGCAACCAACCCCTCCCAAATCTGTGATTCAAATGGGTTTTCGTCTCGTTGAGAAGAGCAAGCTGGAGCGGTGCCTGAAGGATGATGATTTCGTTGTCAGGTGTGATGTCGCCGTGGTGAATGAGATCTTCATCAAGCGCATCCATGTTTCCGAATTTTTTCGTCCTGTCGTGAAACAGGAAAGACGGCTGACGACGCTATCGATTTGGCTATCGAACTCGCCGGCTTGTTTGTCTAGATACCTGCGTGTGCGTGCCATCTAATAAGTGCCAGACTGCCAGCCATCTTTATCTACTTATTCGCGGGCGGAGGAGGTAGTTAGGATGCACAATGCCAATACCAACACACATAAAAACATGCCGACACCTAGCAAATCATATAAGACAGAAGCTATGTGTAGGAGAGGAGAAAAACCAAAACGATCAGATCCATGATTGGCAAACTGTAACAATGACTATACCCGCACCAATAATTACATGACACCACACGAACGATGAGGTTCTTCAACAACAACGTCTTCAAGAAGAAAGCGACGCTCAAGCACCGCTGTCACCGGGTCCAACAACAAGATCGGCATCTAAGTTTTCACCTTGAAAAATAGGTCCGAGCATATCCAAGCAATGCTTCAACAAGGTAACGACGTAAAAAACGATGTCACTGTGAGCATCTCCAATAGAAGATGAAAATTTGGAGATGTAAAACAGGAGATGCAAACATTTACATCTTCAAAAAGTACATTTTACATCTCCAAAAAAGAGGCAACGCCAACAAATGATGTATATTGAAGATGTAAAAGATCAACTCCAACAAATGATGTATTTCAAGATGTAAAACTACTAGTCCAACGGATCGAGCGGCGGCGGCCGAGCTTCAAGAGGAGCGCCGGCGGCCGAGCGACGAGGATTGGCACGGCGCCCGAGCGTCTTGCTGGCGGCAGGAGCTCGAATGCGGCGGCGGGAGCTCGAATGGCCGGCGGCGGTAACTCAAATCGGGCGGCGGCGGCGCGGAGGGGACTCGAATCAGATGGCGACACTAACTCGAATGGCCGGCGGTGGCAACTCGAATTAGCTAGAGGCGTCACGCTGGAGGAACGATGCGAGATCTAAAATCAGGTTGCGTCGCCCGCCGCCTTTCGTTGGCTTACACCCTTCAGATTCTTCTCCAGCCTCACCGTCTGCGTCGCTACCGTTGCGACTATAGGGGATGTTGGGTATTGTGATTGTTTAGGAAGTATAGGAGAGACTAGGATTTGTTCTACCTTGTCTTGTACTCCAAGAAGTCATGGGCCTGATAAATGCACTAATGAATTTTATAAGGTGTTCAAGGATGTTTTGAAGGAGGATTTGATGCGTTTTTCTAAGATTCGTATTAACATAAAGCAGAAAGCAAAGGTGTTAACACTGCCAGCATTGTCCTAGTTCCCTATAAAGAAGCTCTAGTGGACATCAGAGATTTTAGGCCCATCTTACTAGTTCATAGTATGTCCAAATGAGCAACCAAAGTACTTGCCATCCGAATGAAACGAAGGGTTCCAACCCTGGTGCATCCCCTAAGGTCGAGTTTTCTGCCTGGTCATTGCATTGTTCAAAATTTTGCACTCGTAGTAGAGCTTGTGCAACAAGCTACGAAAGACGTTGGCTTGTGATTGTGTTAATGCTTGATTTCCAAAAGGCCTTCGATAATGTCAGTTTGAAAGCTTTGCTCAAGATCCTCTTTGCTAGGGGTTTTGGCTACCGATGGATAAAATGGATCAACAACCGTTGTCTTCTAGCTCCTCGAGAATATGATGAATGATGTACTCGGGGGGAAAATGACCTCCAAGAGTGGCTTGAGACAAGGAGATGCACTATCACCCTATCTGTTTATTTTAGTGGCAGGTGTGATGCAACAGCTATGCAGTGTTGAGTACAACCGTCAGAATTTGAAGCACCTACTTGGGCGGATCCGCGGATGGTTTCTTCCTGATCTTGCAGTACGCAGACGACAAATTGCTTCCCATATAAGGTGATGTTCAACAAGCAGAGATTATTAAGAGGGTGCTCAATGTGTTCTCGAGTTCACTGGCTTGCAGGTTAATTGTAACAAGGGCACTTTTGTACCTATATGCATGGATCAAGTCACTTGCCAGGGGGTTGCTAACCTTCATAATGCAAGATCTCCTCCTTCCCATGCACCTACCTTGGCCTCCCTCTCGGTACACTCAAAATCATTCACGGTCTTCTGATGTCAGTTATTCACAAGGTGGATAAGCGACTTTCAGGCTGGCTTGCCACCTTCCTCTGCTAGGTGGGGGGGGGCGGCTAACCATGATCAATGCAGTGTTTGCTTCCATCCTCAACTACTTCATGGCTTGCTTCTTGTGGCCAAACCAGTCTTTAGAGAAGCTTGAGAAAATTTGAGGGGCTTCTTATGGCAGGGCAACAACTCCGCAAATGGTGGCCAATGTCTTGCTGCATGGGACTTTGTCACAATGCCTAAGCTAAATGGTGCATTAGGTATCAGGGATCTACGAGCTCACAACATGGCAATGGTATGTAAGTTTATGGTCAAGATCCTACAAAGCAGAGATGTTCTGTGTTACAACTGGTTTGCATCACATTATTGCCATAGGGCAATTTCTATGGGAGTGCATAATGGTGATACTATGGTTTGGCGATGTCTAAAATCATTTGTGCAGCTTATTTTGGAGCCAACCAAGTGTGATTTAAGGGATGGCTCAAGGATATCCTTTTGTTTGACTACTGGCTTGGATGCGGCAGGCTTATATTCGGCTTCCCGATTCTATTCTCTTTTGCATCATCCAAGTTCTGCAGTGTTGCTTTACAGTCTAGGGATGGACAATTGGCGATACAGTTGCATCCCAACCATGAGTTTTAGACGCCGCGCGGTCTCTTAAACGATTTTCAATCGGATTGTACCAAAGGAGATATCAAAAGGCCATCTATTTCAAACGAGAAGCTATCAACCGTGCATTTCTACAATCTGCTTACTTTTCGAGGGGTAAATTGTCGCTTGGCTCCTTACATTTGGGACAAGATCATCCCCAACAAGCATCGAATTTTTCTATGGGTTGTACTTAGAGACAGACTGAATAAGATAGATAATATGTTGAGGAAGCAATGAACAAGATTGTTGCATAATGGGTGTGATCTTTGCCCGGCTACATAGACTATATGTCACATTACCCTTCGATCTAAACTAATAGACGTCGTACGGGCTAAGGCCGGCCTGCAATACTTAGCTAATACCTCACCAAAGCTTCAATATTTCTTGTGCTCAACACATCGATGGACACTTATGGCAGGCTATGGAATGTTTTCTTTGCGGCATGCGAGGTGGCACTTTGGAATGGTCGTAACGCCCAAGTCTTCGACAACGATCGATGGCATGTCACACATAATTTTGCTAAGGTTTCTAGACTGCTTAGACTATGGAGTTCTCGTGCTCGAAGAGAAGTAGATAGGAAAATCCTAATTGGCTAGGATAATGTAATGTGGTAATATGTATCTCCCATGAGTGTACTCCTCCCCTTCTGCCTTCTCTCCTAGGCTTGGTGATGGCATGTTCCCTGTTGCACACTCGATGTAGTCTTAACAACGATTTCATGTAATCGACTCGTCATTCGGGTTCACACCCGTTTTGAATGCATAAGGTAGAGAATGATCTTTCTTTTCCATAAAAAAATGGAACAAAAATAGCTCACCAATGCTTCAGTTCATAATAGTACTGCAACTGTGTAAATTTCATTCAATGAAACACCTTTCACGATGCTCGCAAAAAAAACTCCTTTTATTTTTATCAGGCTGCAAAAAAGATGTTATCAGCCATGCTTTACAGCTAAAGTTGTCTATAGTTGTTATCAGAAAAATGTCAGGGCAGAATTGCTTTGTGCCACACGTGTAGCACTTATGAGGGCCCCTTTCTTTTCTTTGGGTGGTAAACTAAAAAAAGAAGGGGCTAGGGAAAGAGAACCACTAAACAACCTGTTAGAGCAACTCTAGCAGAGTCGTCATATTTCCAGCCTCCATCACGTATATAGAGTGCGGTCCATAATGTTTTGGAGGTTGCAGAGGCTGTGTGAAACACAAAATTGCAACAATGTGGCATCCTAATTTTTTTTCCTTTTCCTTTTTTCCTTTTTCTTTTGGTTTTGGTTTTTATTTTAAATTCTAACTTTCCTTTTTTTTTCTCATTTGTTCATTATTTATTTTTTTATTTTTTAATAATTCTTCAATAGTTTTACAAATCCGTGGCATTTTACATAAAACCACGATTTTTTATCATAAATTCAAGAATAATTTTTATCATTAAAATTATTTAAAATATATGGATATTTATTTTAATTTTTGAATATTTAAATTCGTAATTTTTACATTTCCTACTTATGAATATTTTCAGTTTGATTTTCTGAAACTTTAAATAAAGTATTTTCTGAAAATAAACAAACAAAAAACTGGTAGAATGCTCGTCGGTGAAAAACAAGTAAATCTGTCATGTCATCTTAAAAGGCTATAATAAGTCGGCCTATAGTTAGGCACCCTGTCTATGCGCACTTGGGCTGCCGAATGCAGACGGTGGATAGATTCTATTTGACTCCCATTGGCATCAAATTACTTTTTTTTTGAGCAATTGGTATCAAATTACTTTTTTTTAGGGGTTGGCATCAAATTATTTAGTTTCACGCCGTTTGTGCTTGCTCCTCGCCCAGCCCAGTTAGCATTTCCGAGGGCTCATCCGGTTTTACTAATTTTTAGTTCTTTTATCTTTTTTATATTCTTTTGTTTTTGCAGGTTTTTGCTTTCTTTTCCCTCCCCCTTTTGATTTATTCTGTTTTTTTCGGCTTCTTGCGCCATTTTATCTATCTTTTATTTTTTATTATTCCCCTTTTTATATATAAAACTACTTTTCTACATAAATAATTTTCCAGTATAAGGTGAACATTTTCCAAAACACAGGGAACCTTTTCTCAAACATGGTGGCATATTTTAATACAGATGCAAAGTTTCGAACACACGATGAACATTTTTCAAATACACCACAGGAGTACATGATAAATATTATTAGTTTTGTTAACATTCTTGCTTAAGAAATATTCATTTTTTCAAATGGAACACATAAAAAAAACTGGCACATAAATAAAAAAGGAAAGAAGTAAATGCGCGCAGTCAATACAGCTATCCGCGTGCGCGCGTCTCCTCGACGAGCCGCCCGACTGCGAACATCACAGTACTACTCTACATAAGAACGTCACCAGTCCCATCTTTTCTGCCATTCTCCATTTCCATTGGCTAGCATGCTACCCATCACTGTTCTAGTACTCTCGTGCTTCTTCAGCAACTGCGGGCTCGCCATGTCCGTCGTCGGTGGCGAGCCGTCGCTGTCCGCGTCGGCCATCGTCGCCCCGGCCGTGTCCGGGTCGCACGTCCTCCGCATCGACGGCTGCTCCCTCACCAAGGGACTCGGCAACGGCAAGTACATCGCCTCCGAGGCGTTCGCCGTCGGAGGTCATCGATGGCGTCTGCTCTACTACCCCGCAGCCTCGACTCGAACGACTCTGACTGGATCTCCGTCATGCTGCATTGCGATCACACCGGTGATCTTGGTGAGGTAAAGGCCAAGTTCACCATGAGCTTGCTGGACAAAGATGGGAACCCTGTGCCTTCCTACAGCAAGACCAGCCCGCTGTGCAGCTTCTCCGGCAGTCAATCGTTGCAGTGCCTTGCGACGGGCTATGATCTCATCAAGAGGAGCGAGCTTGAGGGATCGGTTTACCTCAAGGGCGATCGTTTCAGTGTCAGGTGCGATGTCACCGTGGCAAAGGAGATGTTTACAAAGGCCACCCCGGTTGCAGATCGAAGGAAACGGCTGGCCATCTCACCGACCATGAGCAACCTTGTGCTTGTGCTTGCGTGCGTGAACTTTTTATCTGTCATTTGTAGTGCTTCTCAGTGGGAAATAGTTGCAGATGTACTGTACTCTTCCAACAAGTGGGATCTAATGTTGTTGATCCTGCTACGCAAATGAAAGCTAGTAGTACTCCTTGCCAATTAATTGATGAGCTATTAAATATGAATTTCATCTACTAGTGGCTTTGTATGAATGAACGTAGTGCTATTGGAAGCAGTGAGGGTCCAACAGAAGCCTCTATTCCACTACCGAGTGCTCCTATTTAGCGCCCGTGCACTGGCGGACGAGCCACGCGCCACCTCTCTTTGGACTGCGCATCAAAAAATTTAAATTATTCGTGACTTTGTATTTTTTTATAATTTTTAAAATGATCAGTATTTCAAAAATTGTTCATGAGTTGCAGCACCAAACGTAAAGCACAAAGTTCAGTGCCAGCTTCGTTTTATTTCAATTTTGTTAACATTTTTCCGACAAAATTGTGAACAAATTTTCTTGTAGAATTCGAATAATGTTTGAAAATTGTGAGAAAATTTCAAATTCGAAAAACTTGAACATTTTTTTAAAAACGAACAAGTTCTGGAAAATATGAGCAAACATTTGAAATTCAGTACATTTATTGAACTTTTTTATATACGATAAATTTTCTAAATATATATTTTACCTTTTCTTTAATACACTATGAACAAATTTTAAAATACACACTAAATATTTTTGAGATATACGCTTATAAATATTTAAATACACATTGATTATCTTGTGCAATAAACTAAAAATACTTTAAAAACATTGAACATTTTTGTGATATATGCTGAACAATTTTGAAATACAGAATAAACACTTAAAAATATATATGTTCAACATTTCCTTAATATAGGGTCAAATATTGCCTTAAATATACGATGAAGTTTTTTGTATATAAACAGGCAATGTATTCTGTATCGTACATGAATAAAGAAAAATAGAGAAAACAAAGAAATATAAAGATAAACGAAAAAACTTAAAAGAGATAAATTGAATCTGAAACACAAACACAAACAGAAAAAATAAAAAAGGAAAAAGGAAAAGAAACAGAAAAGAGAAAGAAATCGCAGAGCGGCATGGGCTAGCCCAAAGTGCTTCATCAGGAACCCTCATTCAATGGAGCCAGGTCGCTTTGTCGCTCGCGCGCGTCAAATAGGGTTTGAATAGGATGCCCATCCACCCCTCGCCCACCCATGCGCCAAGTTGCCCGGTCCCTTTTTTTTATATTTCAAAAAAAGTTATGACTTAAAAAAAGTTCATGTATTCAAAATAATGATCACGAATTTTAGAAAAATCTTGAATTAAAAAGTGTTTGTCATTTCCAAAGAATGAATTTTTCTTGAACTTTAATAAAAAATTTATTAGCATTTTTGAATAACAATGAGCAAATTTTTTGTATTTGATGAACACATTTTGATTTTGATGAACACTTTTAAAATTCAGTGAACAAAATTTATATTCAAGAATATTTTAAAAATATGGATCAACAAGTTTTGAATTCAATGAACATTTTTTAATTGGATGAACGTATTTTGAAGTCTTTGAACGAATTTAGAAGTTGGTAAGTATTTTTAATTTGATGAACCAATTGTGAATTTGATGAACATTTTCAGAAACTGATGAATACATTTATAATTTGATGAACACATATTGAATTTGATGAATACTTTTTAAACTCCATGATTTTTTGAATTCGATTAAAATTTTCAAATTTTGTGAACATTTTTCGAAATTAAAGAAAAGAATATTCAAGAAATTGAAAAACTTTGGGCAAAAGGGCTATGATCTCATCAAGAGGAGCGAGCTTGAGGGATCGGTTTACCTCAAGCAGGACCATTTCAGTATCAGGTGCGATGTCACCGTGGCAAAGGAGATGTTCACAAAGGCCATCCCGGTTGCAGAGCAAAGGAAACGGCTGACCATCTCGCCGGCCACGGGCTTGCTTGTGCTTGCGTGCGTGTTCTTTTTGTCTGTCGTTGTAGTGCTTCAGTGGGCAATAGTTGCAGATAAAGTGTACTCCTACTAATACTGCTCCAATTGGAGTCTAATGTTGATCCTACTATGCGAATGAAAGCTAGTAGTACTCCTTGCCAGTTAATTGATGCTATCTTGAGTTAACTATTACTTTCATCTACTAGTGGCTTTATATGAATGAAGAATGAACGTGCATGCTAGACAAGGAAAATGAATCAAGGCCCCTGAATATTTGGTATACCGGTCAAGATTTTCAGTTCGTCCACATTTTAAGCAGCCTAGAAGCCCGTGCTTGCTCCTACGAGCCAAAAATGCAGACGAATTGGAATTCACGGCATTATCTGAGAAAAAGGAATTCATACCAATTTGAGCGAAAATTCAGAGCCAATGACGGCGTGAATTCCTATTTGCCACACAATGTGGCAAAATGACGGCGAAATGCATAGGAGCCTCGAGCAAGGACCCAAATGTGACGACCCATTTGTTGTCCGGTTTTGGGAACCTTCCAAAAGGCTCCGGTACGCTTTTTACTGGTTTTTCTTTGTTCTGTGGTTTCTTTTACTAGTTTTCTTCATCTTTCATTTTTTATTTTTTGTTTAATTTTCCATTTAAATTTCAAATATTGTTTTGAATTAAAAAAGGATTTTCATATAAGTTCAAGTTTTAAATGTTTGTTCAAAATTTCAAAGAATATTTCTAATAATTTTTTACACAAATTAAAAAGTTATATTTTTCTTTTCACAAATTGATAACATGTTTAGGTTTAAAATAATTCTATGGAACTTCACAAAATGGTATTTGTTTTTTCAAAAACAAAATTTAGAAAATGTTTGTTATTTTCATATTTTCTATTTTTATAGAAAATAATGTTTTCATTTTTTCCGTTTTCCATAATATGCTTGTGTATTCTAAAATATGTCCAGAAATTTCAAAAAAACTGACATATTTTCAAAATAATCATTATAAAAGATTAATTATATATTCGTTTTGAATATACTAGCAAAAAGGCCCGTGCGTTGCAACGGGAGAGAAAATCATCCCATTTGATTTGATTTATTATGACCCAAAATCAATTATTTCATCGCTTAGAATTCAACTTCTAATCATGACTCTCGGTGTACACTTCTAATCTTAGGTTTTCAATAATAAACAAAATTCAACCATGACATATGTGAATACTATTAGTTGCGGAAAATTCTGTTGGTACTAAATTCTTCAAAATAGATACAAATAAGTATACTTATACAGCTTCTACGTTCTTAAAAGAAGAACAGGTTGGTTGTTTCAAATAGAAGATCTCCGCAAACTTATGGAGAAAAGTAAAAAATGAATATAGGAAATAAACATACACAAGTTAGATTATGCTAGATAAACCTTATTTTCATGATACATCACCTTGTTTATCAAGCAACTTATGAAGTGACACTATTTCTATATGTATGTGAAACTGGCCTATAAAGTTTCACAAGACACAGATTACAAAATGAAAAAAAAAACTTATCAAGTGATCGCCATGTGCTTCTCCATCTTGTCTTTCTAACTAATCAAAGAATACACAGCAGAGCCCAATAGCAACAGGATGCAGAGGAGGCTTCCCTGGATTGCGCCAGTGTATAACACATTAAAAGCTGCAAGAAGAAAACCACGGATCAATAATTCAGCATTAAAAAGGTGTAAGATAGGGGTACCTCATTTCACGCTTGTACTTGCACGCACCTCATAGCCATCTCTTTGAACTGAACATTATCTGGCTTCTTAGGAAAAAACATGCCATTGTAGGAGTTAATGGCACCTGTTTAGTCAGACTGATAAAAGTGAAGCAGGTCGTTGTCCACATGTGTAGCATCCAAGTTACTTACCAGAACATGCAAAACTGAACATCCTATACACCGCTCCCAGCTGCACTTTGCCAGAGAAATATATGTGAAAACGGAAAGGCGTGGTAGCACCCGGGAGTCCCGACCCTCGGTTATCCGGTGCGTTGAGCCCGCCAAGATTCGTGCCCTGTTTTGACAAGCCACAGACCATTTGCAGCGTAAGCGTGTCCGTCCAGTCCATTTGACCATTTCAATAGCGGTGATCAATTCTTCTCGTGTGCTTGCCTATTTCTGCATTAGAGGTACACAGGACAGGCTTTCAATTTTCCATGAAAGAAATCTGGATCGAGGTGCTGGGTGTTAATTAATGGTCAATTTGATGTCCGCACCCACCAAGCCACACCATAGGTTCTGCCCGTTCCTTTTTAAAAGTGACAATTTCAGTGTATGTTGCTGGAGTTTTTTGATTGCTTCGCTTTGACGAGTAACATGATACATGGAAAAAAAATAAAAAGGCAAAGAAGAAGCTAAATCCTTCATCCTGCAAAGATAAAGACAAAATAAATAGTTTCAGGCCAAGTAAGCTTTGACAAATTACCAGTGTTCTTTCTACAGCTTTTGGTCTGACAAAACAGATGAAATCTTGTTCAAGGCAATCTGCTTCTTACTGTCGTTGTTCTTTGGATCTATACAGGTTGCTCGAATTAAGTCTTCCATTCACCACCTAAATTGATCCTTTGTCTTCATTCCGGTCAATGGTAGCAGCAGCTCTCCTCAGGACAATAAGTTAGCATCCTTCATTACAGTGCATGTTCCGCACCAACTCAAATTCCATTATCTGCATAATCCTAGGTCATTGCACATTTAAATCTTATCCCAACTCACCTGCCATCAGAATAAGTAGGAGCCGTGTTGACCTTGCAAGTTGTATCTGACAAGCCCGTGATTCAGCGCTGTCTACATGTGGTTTTACCTTCTGTTTACTTCAGCATGAGGAAATTCAGAAAACCATTCAATTCATGAACTCCAATGGATAGATCTACCCAAAAATTCCAGGACATGGTTTCCAATTCGAAAGATCAAACACAGCAAACTGGTTGTCTAGCCCAGCACTGAAAATCAGACTCACCTCTATCGAATCTCAGGCTAGCGTACTCCTTAGCCTTGTCTGGCGAGCCCGCGGCCGGTCACCGGAGCCTTCACCGCCGGTAAATCCCTCCCTCACCCTGTGCAAGATGCCACCGCCACCGGAGCAAGCCGGGCGCACCAGCCGCCAGATCCGTCAACACTGCGCCCGGATCCGCCCGTCCTCCTCGCGCCGCCGCCGCACCTCGCGTCTCCCGCCGGCCGCCTGCCCGTTCTGGCGGAGTACAGCGCCGCCAGCCTTTTTCCCTGCATCGAGGAGTTGCTCGAAGCATCGCCATCCGCGTGCTCCCCGCATGGTCGACGAGCAGCTGCGGCTGGGTGTCGCCCGAGATGCGGCGGATCTTGCCGATCTCGTCTGGATTTGCCGACCGCACGGATCGAGGACGGGCACCGCAGAGTGGAGGGACGTCGGCGGCGGAGGGATGGGGGCGCGGTGGCGGTGGAAACCGTCGGGTTCTCGTGCGGGGCAGCGATTTTTTCCACTTACTTTGGACTGCGGGTTGATTTGTGTAAACTTCAGGGGCTTTTTTGCAAAAGTACTAATGACGGACGACCAGAAACAATAGCTGCTTTATTATCTAAGAAAAGAGCGTCTTTCAGAATCGGGAGAGATAACATAACACACTCTTAACCCAACAACCATCACTCAAGACCACAATAGGTCCATCTCCTTTATTTTTGCGAGGCATCATATTTGTGTTGCACGTATCCTCCTTCTTCCCTCATGGCGATGTCCTCGGTGTTTACACAAAATAAAACAAAAATGTGTTTGAATATGTTTAATCCTAAGGTGTCTCTCTCTCCTCCCTCCTCCTCTCCTCCCTCCTCTCTCTCTCTCTCTCTCTCTTCTCTCTCTCTCTCTCTCTCTCTCTCTCTCTCTCTCTCTCTCGCGATAAGAAATCTGTTGTTTTCCCCTGCGACATTTTTCAGAGGTATGCATGTGTAGCTATCGATGTTTTCTTTTTTCTATATTGTTATAGTGGGGTGTTTATTTGCAATCCGTTACATGTAAGATTGAAAGAAAAACGGATCTTACGGTATAAATTATAAGTTTGCTCCCAAGACGATATTTTAAAATATTTAACAGGTAAAATTAACATCATATTTAGACTCCACATATTTTTCTAATAAAATTTAATATATAATATGTTAAAATCGAAGTTACGGTTTAAAAGATACGAATAATTTAGAAAATCATTTGTTTGACTTAAATATATTCCAAAAAATATTTAAAAATACTTAACAGGTGAAAATAATCTCATATTCATATTTTACAAATTTTTCTAATCAAATTTCGTATATTACATGTTCAAATCGGAGTTACGGTTTAAAAGATGTGGATGATTTAAGAAAACATTGTTTGACTTAAATAAGATCCGCGGATGAATTACCTAAAACATCAGGGGGTTTTCGCAAAATGTAAAATAACGGTTCGTTTTAACTTAAAACAGGACTGCGGGTTGAATTCACTGAAATAGAGGGACTTTTTTGAAAAATGCCATGACGGACAAAGGAAACCCAATTTGCTTTATTATTATTAGGTAAAGATAAAGATATATATATATATATATATATATATATATATATATATATATATATATATATATATATATATAAAGGTAAAGATAAAGATATGTCCAGAAATTTTAAAAAAAATGTTTAAAAGAAAAAAAACCGACTAGTATAAGTGCTCCGCTGCCACATGGGGTGGGAAAATACGGAATGGCCCTGTGCTCCTATTTAGCGCCGCGCGTGCTGGCGAACGAGCTACTGCACACCAAATTTTGAAAAGTATTCACAACTTTGTATAAAGGATTTATAATTTAAAAATATGTGCTCTTTCCGGAAATGTTCGCAAATTACGAACTTGTTCATGCTTTCCACAAAGGTACACTTTAAAAAAATTGTTCACAAGTTTGATTTTTTAGAAAATAAAACATTAAAATTAAAGAGAAAGTAAAAACGAAAAATAAAAAGAAAGAGAAATGAAAATGAAAAAGGAGAAAAAACCAAAGGGAAAACAAGAAAAAAAAACCGGTTTGGGAAGGTCTTCCCAAAAGTTGAGATTAGCTATATTGGACCGGCGCAAACGTACGCAGCATGGAAGCGGGTGGGTGCACGCTAAGGAGGATCCTGAGAGGTGAGATGTGGCTGAAGCCAGCGCACAAACGGCCTGGCCTATTCATGGGCACTGAATAACGTACAAATGGGACGAAAAAAAAACCACAGCACGGAATCGAAGTTCCGAGCTACCGACTGTTGATAAAGCGCAACACCAAACCTAACGTACTAAGTACAACCAGTAGAGATAAAAAAACTGAAGTATATAAATGGAAAAAAGAAATCAAAGAAAAACGGAGAAAGAAATAAAGAAAACCAAACAACAAAGAAAAGAAAAGAAAAACACATAAGTGAACAGACCGATGAACGAACTATTGGGCGCGTGAGCTTCAAAAACTATTGGGCGCGTAGTGGGCCAGCCCGTTCCAGGTTTTTGTGTACGGTTGTTCCGTTCATTGACGCCAGTTTTCTTCTTCTGTGTTTTTCTAGGTTTTCTCTTTCCGGTTATTTTCAGTTTTTATATATAGTGAACTTTTTCAATACATGGTAAAATTTAATCAAATACACACTAAATTGCTTGTAATTTCAAATTTTGGTTGGATTTTTCAAAAAAGCACACAATTTTTATGTTGATTGTGTTTTCCAAAAAATGTTTAGAAATTCTAGAAAAAGTTTGAAATTTTTTAAAAATGTTAAAAAGTCATGTTTTAAAAAATTGTTCGCTGTTAAAAAATGGTTTTAAATTTCTTTTAAATGGTCATTGCGGTAGCCAAGTTGCTACAGTACAGCTGCCGCTATAGTACCACCCGCTACAGTACATTACATCGGTCGTCGTCCGCTAAAGTAACCAGTTTTCCCGCTTGCTGCAGTTGGTGCACATGTGCATGCCACCCAGGACTCTCCTGTGCGGCAGCACCCCTGTTTGACGCCTGCGAGCGTGGACCAAGAGGTCTCTTGTTTCTTCTATAAAAAAGTTATTATCATGAGAAGAACATATCAGGAGGTCTGCTTGGGGAAGCACTTGGATCAAGCCTATGTCTAGGTATGGGGCAACTTGTATAGGATCAGCACCTGTGGTGCCATCATGCGATCTGGTCAGCTGGACCATTGGATGCAGTTCTTGTGGTATAGATCGAGCATAGCTGGGATTGATGGTGCATTTTGCATTAGAGCCCTTGTACTTTGACATTTTAGGATTCTACATAACGAAATATGTGCTTCTTTTAGGGAAGAACAGAATATGTGCTACTACTCCATGCAATAATGTTGTGTATATGCTACAAAATTATATATCTACAGAAAAAGTTGTAGACAAAATACGAATCTACAAAAAGCATCACATATTTTATTTTTCTTTTGCTGTTCAGAGTGTAATGTTTTTTTTTGAAAAGGAAGGACTCCCCGGCCTCTGCATGAGAAAGATGCATACGGCCACATTTATTAATAAATAAAGCGGTTCAACAAGGTCGTAAAGTCTGAAAACAAACAAACGACAAGCTCACAAAGAGCCACAACGCCAAAAACTCAAGGCCCAAAAGCCACAACCGGCTGGCATAACAAAGAAAGGTAAACTAATCGCCTATCCTATTACATGACCGCCATTCAAACTGGTTGAAGACATCCCGCGCTACCATCTCCCACCGGACAGATCCAGTAACCAAACACTCCCTCGCATCCGTAGGAGTGAGTAAGGACCACATATGGATCAGGGCGGTAGCTCGGAATAAAACCTGCAAAAAATGAATAGTTGTTGTTCTGTTAAAAGCCAAATCATTTCTGCAGTTCCAAATTGCCCATAACAACGCACATACTCCGACGTGAATGTGTCTAGCTATTTCGGACTCTATCCCAACAAGCCACGTTCCAAATAACGTACTGACCGAGTTCGGAGGAGTAATGTTAAAGACAATTTGCACCGTGTGCCACAAAACTCTCGCCAGGCAATCAAAAAAGAGGTGCTTGATAGTTTCGTCCCGATCACAAAAACTACACCTAGTAGATCCTGCCAGTTGCGCTTAACCAAATTATTCTTTGTTAAAATTACTTGTTTATGTACAAACCACATAAACATTTTAATTTTCAAAGGAACTTTGACTTTCCAAACATGTTTGGAACTAAGAATAACACTAGAGTTAATGACATCGATATACATCGACTTGACTGTGAACTCTCCAGACTAGTAAGCTTCCAACACAACTGATCGGGCTGATGAGTTAGCTGAACCTCCATCAGTCGACTCACCGAATGAAGCCATGCTTCCACCGGTCACCAACAAGCACCCTCCTAAACTGAATATTAAGGGGAGTGGACTGCATAATCGTTGCAACAAGAGCATCACGTCGCTGAACAATATGATATAGGGACGGATACTGAAGCCCAACGACGTTTCACCAAGCCAAGTATCCTCCCAGAAGTGAGTGGTGCTGCCGTTACCGACAATAAACTTTGTTCTGTTAAAGAAGGCAGCTTTGACTCTCATAAGCCCCTTCCAAAACAGCGAGTCAGTCGGTCTCACTGTCTCCTGGGACAAAGTTTTGGACTGCAGATACTTACTACGGAGAATCTGCGTCCACATTGCCTCCGTCTCAACTGATAACTTATATAGCCACTTACTGAGAAGACATCTGTTCTTGACTTCAAGATTCTCAATACCAAGGCCCCCCTGGTCCTTTGGTCGACAGATGATATCCCATTTGGCGAGTCGGTACTTTCTCTTTAGCTCATCACTCTGCCAGAAGAATCGTGATCGATAGAAGTCCAGCCTTTTCCTAACCAACTGGGACTTCGAAGAAAGATAAGAGAAACATAGGCATGCTCGTGAGAACCGAATTAATAAGAATCAATCGGCCTCCATATGACATGAGTTTGCCCTTCCAGCAACTCAGTTTCTTCTCAAACCAATCCTCGATGCACTTCCATTCTCTGTTTGTCAGCTTACGGTGATGAATGGGTATACCTAGGTACGTGAAAGGTAATGCCCCCAATTCGCATCCAAACAATTGCCTATAAGCCTCTTGTTCCTCATTGGCTCTACCAAAACAGAACAACTCGCTTTTATGAAAGTTAATCTTCAATCCGGTCAATTGTTCAAATAAGCATAACACCAGCTTCATATTTCTCGCTTTTGCCAAGTCATGCTCCATAAAGATGATTGTATCATCAGCGTACTACAGGATGGACACACCACCATCAACTAGATGAGGCACCAAGCCACCCACCTGACCGACCTCCTTTGCCCTACCTATCAGGATTGCCAACATGTCAACCACAATGTTGAACAGAATAGGAGACATTGGATCACCTTGTCTGACGCCCTTGTGTGTCTGGAAATAATGACCTATGTCGTCATTCACTTTAATTCCAACACTCCCTTTCTGTGTGAAAGATTCTACCTGACGTCGCCAAACTTCATCAAAACCCTTCACGCGTAAGGCCTGTTGAGGGAAAGGCCATTTGACTTTATCATACGCTTTCTCGAAATCCACCTTGAAAACAACTCCATCTAGTTTTTTCGTGTGAATCTCATGGAGCTTTTCATGAAGGACCACAACCCCTTCTAGGATGTTCCTGTCCGGCATGAAAGCAGTTTGAGTAGGCTGCACCATAGCATGCGCAATATGTGTGAGCCTAATCGTCCCTACCTTGGTAAATTTTTTGAAACTAACATTAAGAAGATAGATGGGCCTGAATTGCTCGATTCTCACAGCCTCTATTTTCTTAGGAAGCAAGGTTATCGTTCCAAAATTCAGTTGAAAAAAGCTGAAGCTGTCGAGAGAATAAATCATGGAACATCGGCAACAGATCCCCTTTAATAATATGCCAGCACTTCTTATAAAACTCCGCCGGGAATCCATCCGGGCCGGGAGCCTTATTATTTTTCATCTGCGATATGGCCTCAAACACTTCTTTCTCAGAAAAAGGAGCAGCTAAAATATCATTCTCAATAGCAGTAAGTTGAGGCACATCCTCAGTCCTAGACTCATCCAGAGACACACAATTATCCTCAGTCCTAGACTCATCCAGAGACACACTTTAATTCTTCTTCACGAAGAAGCTCTTTCAGCCTCATCTTCGCGTCAAGCTCGGCATGAAGCTCTGAGGCTGGCAGAACCATGGTTTCTGCTTTTACATCTAGGACCTGAATAAGGGAAAGGAGCTGTTCCTTTTCAACCTTATAAATCCCGCTAAGATGCTTAGCCCACCCAAGTAGGAAACTTCTCAGGTGCCTAATCTTATTTTGCCAACGCTCAAGCACAGTCCTACCTCCTACATCCTTAGCCCACTCTCTGGCTACGAGATCAGGGAAGCCTTCTCTTTCAAACCAAGCGAGCTCGAACGAAAATAAATTTTTGTTTCCCAGGTGGGTGGCCTCCCAGAGTCAAGAAATAAAGGCGTGTGGTCAGAAATACCACGAGAAAGTGCCTGAACTGTTACAAAGGGAAATTTATGTTCCCATTCGACACTAGCCAGTACACGATCCAACTTTTCAAATGTTGGGTTTGGCACCGCGTTAGCCCAGGTGAACTTTCTTCCCGAAAGCTCTAACTCTCTCAGATCCAAGCTTTCAATGATAGTGTTAAACATGAATGACCATCTGCCGTCAAAGTTATCATTATTCTTCTCATCACGCCTTCTAATGATGTTAAAATCACCCCCACTAGGATTGGAAGCTGCTCAGAGCCGCAAATCCTAACTAGATCAGCCAAGAAATCAGGTTTGAATTCGGGCTGTGCGGCACCATATACCGCCACCAGAGCCCAATTAAACCCATCAACCTTCGACCGCACCCTAAACTTAACAGCAAAATCTCCCATGACCACACTTCGGACTTCGAGCGAATCGGATCTAACTTCGAGTAAGATCCCACCCGATCTTCCTCGCGGTGGCAGACAATGCTAATCAAATGAACACCACCCAATAAAGTATTGAAAAATTGTGGCGAAAAATTATCTCTACCAGTTTCCGACAATGCGATAAAGTCCAACCTATGCTCGATAGACGCCTCTGCAAGAAACCTTCTTTTAGCCAAGTCTTTGAGACCTCTGCTATTCCAAAAGATTCCTTTCGTATCTCATCATGAAATTTTTTAGCCGTACGGATCCTAGCACTCCTACCCACTGCGACATCGGGTAAATATTCCGCTTCCATTTGCGTTTAGGAATGGCCTCCCTCTCTAACCATTCCTCGCAACCAGGCTCAGGAGGTCTTACTACAACATTATCAAAACTTTTATCTTCCTCCTTAGGCTCAGGAAGGGTAGTAGCAAGATCCGCACAAAAATTATCAAGCCCCCTGACCCCAAAGCATCAATATCGGAATCATTCATGGGTTTAACTGCTGCTAAGTTACGAATCAACTCTAAAGCCCGCTCCGCCTCTAAATCCAGGATATCATTAGCTGGGTATGTGGCCTAGTCTAACCTGAGCACTATACCGACTCGCTGCGTCGCCCCATGGTCGATCCTCACGTGGTTCTGCCGTCGTCTCGGGCTAGGGTTCTTCGACGCGGCCGGCCAGGGTTTCGTGATCATGGTGCTGGGCGTGCTAGACAGATTCCTCCCCTCGTGGCCATGGCTGGCTGAGGGGCTGTTGCACCGTCTGGAAAGAGTCCCGCGGCGGGAGTTGTTGGCCGCGGTGGGATCGCGCGACCGCCGGGGACTGGCTGTGGTGGGAGTGGTCCGACGCCGGGAGCTGGCCGCGGTGGGTCTGCCCCGCGGCCGGGCGCAGGTGCCGGACGGGCTGCCCAAGAGATCACCGGCCCTAGTGAGGGAGTCCTGGATTAAGGGGTCCTCGGACAGCCACACTATATACTTTGGTCGGACTGTCGGACTATGAAGATACAAGATTGAAGACTTCGTCCCGTGTCCGGACGGGACTCTCCTTTGCGTGGATGGCAAGCTTGAATATTCGGATATGTAGATTTCCTTCTCTGTAACCGACTCTGTGTAATCCTAGCCCCCTCCGGTGTGTATATAAACTGGAGGGTTTAGTCCGTAGGACGACAACAATCATAATCATAGGCTAGCTTCTAGGGTTTAGCCTCTACGATCTCATGGTAGATCAACTCTTGTAATACTCATATCATCAAGATCAATCAAGCAATAAGTAGGGTTTACCTCCATCGAGAAGGCCCGAACCTGGGTAAAACATCGTGTCCCCTGCCTCCTGTTACCATTAGTCTTAGACGCACAGTTCGGGACCCCCTACCCGAGATCTGCCGGTTTTGACACCTACATTGGTGCTTTCATTGAGAGTTCCACTATGCTGTCGTGATAAGGCTTGATGGCTCCCTCGATAATCTTCAACGATGTGGTCCAGGGGGAGGTTTTCCTTCCCGAACAAATCTTCGTATTCGGCGGCTTCGTACTATGGGCCAACTCGCTCGGCCATCTGGACCAGATCGACAGCTACGCCCCTGGCCATCAGGTTAGGTTTGGAAGCTTAAACTATACTGCCGACATCCGCGGAGACTTGATCTTCGACGATTCGAGCCCATGACAGGTGCGCCGAACAGTCACGACGGACATGACTTTGATCTGTCGTCAGACAGTATTCGGGAGATCGCACCCGCGCTGGCGCCGGGAATCAATATGGAGCAGATCGTGCCTTCCGAGGACGAGTGGATGGACCCCGCCACGGAGGCCGCACACTCATCGGCGTCGGAGCCAAACTGATGCCACCTCCTGTGAGAGTGGCGTTATCGGACCCCCAGACTCGTCTCAGGCTGCAGGATCCGAACCGCGTGCGTCCGTGCCTATTGAATCAGATTGGGCACCCGTCATGGAGTTCACCGCCGCGGATATCTTTCACCACTCACCCCTGGGTGACGTGCTGAACTCATTAAGGTCTCTGTCCTTGTTAGGAGACTCTTGGCCGAACTATATCCGGCTCGAGTGGGGAGCGGACGAGGAAGAAATTCGTCCCCCACCCACCACCCACTTTATAGCCACTGTCGATGATTTAACTGACGTGCTTGACTTCGACTACGAAGACATCGACGAAATGGACGACGATGCAGGAGGAGAACGGGAACCACCGCCTACAGGGCGCTAGACCGCCACCTCATCATATGATATTTATATGGTAGACACCCCTACAGAAAACAATGGCGATGAGGCAACGGAAGATAACCCCTTGGGGAAGCAATCTAGACACCGGCGTCATCGGCACCGCTCCAAGCCCTGTAACAGCAAAAACAGTGATACCGGCACAAGAGGTAATAATCTGGATGGTGCCGAAGATGAAGACAATCCTGCCCAGCCAGGCTTCGAGATGGCCGAGCAAGAGGATGGGCAAGCTAGCCCTAAAGAACATGCAACTGATGGAGAATCAGAGGATGATAATTACATGCCTCTCTCCAAAGATGAAGTGAGCCTTGGCGACGAAGAATTCATCATGCCAGAGGACCCCGTCGAGCAGGAGCGCTTCAAACGCCGGCTTATAGCCACTACAAAAAGCCTAAAGAAAAAGTAGCAACAGCTTCAAGCTGATCAAGATCTGCTAACTGACAGATGGACTGATGTCCTGGCCGCTGAGGAATACAGACTCGAGGGCCCTAGCAAAAGCTACCCAAAGCGCAGGCTGCTACCTCAACTTGAGGAGGAGGCTTTAAAACCCATGCTACCATCGCATGATGCGGCTGACCGGCCACCCCGTGGCCACGATAAAACGGCGTACCAGCCCAAAGTCCAGACCGCACCCCGTGGCCAATCAAACAATAACACTAAAGCCCGGGGCTACATGAAGGGCCTGCGAGAAGTATTCGAAAACAAAGCAGGACAGTCAAGATCGATCTACGGATCACGGGGGCGCGCCACAAGATGTGATGATGACCGCCACGCTGGATACAATAATCTACGGGACGAATACAATAGACCGGACTCATTTGAACTACGCCGGGATGTAGCCCGGCATAGAGGCGCCGCACACCCCCTATTCTTCACCGATGAAGTTATGGATCACGAATTCCCAGAAGGGTTTAAACCCGTAAATATTGAATCATACGATGGCACAACAGACCCCACGGTATGGATCGAAGACTTTCTTCTCCACATCCACATGGCCCGCGGCGATGACTTACATGCCATAAAGTACCTACCACTTAAGCTCAAAGGATCGGCTAGACATTGGCTTAATAGCCTGCCAGCAAGCTCCATCGGCAGTTGGGAGGATCTAGAAGATTCATTCCTCAATAACTTCCAGGGCACTTACGTACAACCACCGGATGTTGATGACTTAAGCCACATAACCCAGCAGCCCGGAGAGTCAGCCAGGAAATTCTGGACTTGGTTCCTCACTAAAAAGAACCAAATTGTCGACTGTCCGGATGTCGAAGCCTTAGCGGCCTTCAAGCATAACATCCGAGATGAATGGCTCGCCCGACACCTCAGCCAAGAGAAGCCAAAGTCCATGGTAGCGTCACGACACTCATGACCCACTTCTGCGCGAGCGAGGATAGCTGGCTGGCTCGCAACAACGTCGCACCGAAAAACTCAGGCGATTCAAACGCCAGGGATAGCAACAACAAGCTATGACAGAATAGACACAAACGTCGAAATAATGGCGACAACGCCGAAGACACGACAGTCAATGCCGGATTCAGAGGCTTTAAATTCGGACAGCGGAAAAGGCCATTCAAGAGAAACAGTCTGGGCTCGTCCTGTTTGGACCGCATACTCGATCGCTCATGTAAAATTCATGGCACCCCTGATAAACCAGCCAACCACACCAATAGGGAATGTTGGGTGTTTAAACGGCCGGCAAGTTGAATGCCGAGAACAAGGAAAAAGGGCTGCATAGCAACGACGACGAGGAGCCCCGACCGCCGAACACGGGAGGACAGAAGAAATTCCCTCCCCAGGTGAAAACAATGAATATGATATACGCAGCCCATATCCCCAAGCGGGAATGGAAGTGCGCACTAAGGGACGTCTACGCGATGGAGCCACTTGCCCCAAAATTTAACCCATGGTCCTCTTGTCCGATCACTTCCGATCGCAGGGACCATCCTACCAGTATCCGTCATGGCGGTTCGGCCACATTGGTCCTTGACCCCATCATCGGTGGATTCCATCTCACACGAGTCCTCATGGACGGCGGCAGCAGCCTGAACTTGCTCTACCAGGACACAGTGCACAAAATGGGCATTGACCCCTCAAGGATCAAGCCCACAAAAACCACTTTCAAGGGTGTCATACCCGGTGTAGAGGCATGTTGCATGGGCTCAATCACACTAGAAGTGGTCTTCGGATCTCCGGACAATTTCCGGAGCGAGGAGTTAATCTTCGACATCGTCCCCTTCCGCAGCGGCTATCACGTACTGCTCGGACGAACCGCATTTGCCAAATTCAATGCGGTACCACATTACGCATATCTCAAGCTCAAAATGCCGGGACCTCGCGGGGTTATTATAGTTAGTGGAAACACAGAGCGCTCGCTTCGTATGGAGGAGCAGACTGCGGCCCTAGCAGCGGAAGTGCAAAACAGCCTCCTTAGGCAAACAGCCAATTCGG
This sequence comes from Aegilops speltoides, assembly GCA_021437245.1. NCBI lineage: Eukaryota > Viridiplantae > Streptophyta > Magnoliopsida > Poales > Poaceae > Aegilops > Aegilops speltoides. Next base: position 500,094,162 of record CM038147.1, read on the forward strand.
CGATAAAGAACCCGGAGACCGCCAAGCAAGTCCGGAGTACTCCGCTACAGGATCGTTCGGCACGAGCAGCGCTCGACTAGCAATTCGGCCTCCGCCCTAGTCCCAGCCAAGCGGCGACATGCGTGCCGCGCGTACATAATTACGCACTTAAAATACCATGGGTATAGGCGGAGGCACGACCATGACACGGTCCATAATGCGGCTCGACCGCATCAGGACACACATATTTTTTGCACCCCTTTTCTTTCAGGTCCCTATCTTCAGCAGGCTTTTCCAAAAGACCGGCTATCAGACACACATAGCGGGACGGACACACCAGGAGGACAAGAAGCTTTGGCGTACGGGGGAATCCTCAGGTGGTCTCTGATAACGATCGTTATACCTATTTTTACATACCCGCATACAGCCCGCTCCTGGTCAGGATGTGTCAAACAGTCCTATCATGCTTATCGCACTACTTGTACATGTATGCTTTGACATATCATTTGAATAACAAGGGAAAATAATATACAGCGCCAGCTTGCCATTAAGTTTATTTGCCCCCTTTTTCTTTACTGCTTATTTATTATACCCGTGCACTTTGGCACGACCAGTTTGCCAGGGGCTTCAGTACCCCATATCCTGGCAAGACAAGTCCGTACACTTTCGATAGTGCGGCACCCCGAACTTATAGCACTATATGCATCAACTCCGAATCATGTCTTGGGTCAATAGTTGGATTCGCCCGGCTCCTATGTTTTGGTACCTTACGTTCCGCTATATCGGCTAAGGTAGCGCAGGGAGAACTACTGTGATTGTGTCCCGATTCTTCCAGACGAGCACCTGAGTAGAGAAAGCCGAAAACTGACTGTCATGATAAGGCGAGAGCTGGTCGCTGTTCGAGAGGTCTCAAATCCTTAAAGATTTTTTCCGCGTCAGGCAAGGAATCGGCCTCGTCTGATTTAGGCGTGCATAGCATCCCAAGTCCGGCTTTCCGGATACTAGGGGCTTCGCCAAAATTTAAAATTGTAGACTTCTATGGCTAAGTGAGGGCAATAAAGCCGTATAGTCCGATTGCCTCATTCGTGGCACTAAACACCTCCTTAAAAGGACCAAAAACTTGGATAAAGAGTGTTTATACTTATCCCGAACACCCCAGTACTAGTTACATGGGGACGGAAGCCGACGACTGGCCAACTCTCAAGAATTTTTTAAACGGCCGCACAGAAGGTAATATTTTAAATTAACAACGCGCTACATAGCGCACATGAACTAGTTTTCATATTACAGGATGACATGATTACATTCATTCAAATATCACATCCTTCGTACATTCATCCGCCACAAGGCGGGCACCCTTAATGACATGGTCATAGTACTGTTCGGGGTGGCGATGTTCCTTGCCCTTCAGTGGCCCCTCCGTCACCAGCTTCTCGGCGTCCATCTTCCCCAGTGCACCTTCGCACGGGCCAAAGCCCTGCGTGCACCCTCAATACAGAAGGACCGCTTAACGACTTCAAGCCGCACGCGGACATGCATTCACCATCCGCTTGATAAAGCCGAAGTAGCTGCCGGGTAGGGGCTCGCCAGGCCATAGCCGGACTATGAAGTCCTTCATGGCCAGTTCGGCCGCCTTGTGGAGTTCGACCAATTGCTTTAGCTGGTTGCCCAAGGACATCGGGTGTTCGGCCCCAATATACTGGGACCAAAACAGCTTCTCCATCGAGCTTCCCCCCTCAGCTCGGTAGAATTCTGCGGCATCAGAGATGCTGTGCGGCAGATCTGCGAATGCTCCTGGAGAGCTCTGAATTCAGGTAAGTAAAAGGAAATTCTCCTTCACATGCTTGCTTTGAATAATCAAAGCCTTACCCGCAGCTATCTTCTTGGCCACCTCAATTTCCTGGAGGGCCTTTTGGGCTTCGGCCTTAGCGTCTAGGGCACTCTGATGGGCCTTCGCAAGCTCCGACTCTTTCGTCTTGGAGTCACGCTCCAAGGACTTGAATTTTTTGACGAAGTCCCGGAGCTCTTGCTGGACCTCATCAACTCGCGCCGCTTTGTTTTTGGCCTCGGATGGCGCCTTCTTCAGGGCCGCCACTTTGGTCGTGGCCCCTAGTAAAATTTATCATGCTTCTATTAGCAACCATGATCTTTTCCTTCATATATAACATTCAGACGGGGTATTGATTACCTTTGTTTTCCTCGAGCTGCCTCTTCACGAGGCCGAGCTCTTCTTCGGCCCACCCCAGGCTCTGCCTCAGTTCGAAGACTTCCGCAGTGGTGGCGGCGGCGTCCAGCAGCGACGCCTGCTTAATCACATAGACATAATATGATTAGACTCCTGTGAATAATATTTGACCCTCTGTTCGGCTTCTCTTGCCAAACACCAAATAGAGCATCAGGGGCTACTGTCTACACCGTGATACTTTCTTATAAATTAAATTACTTACCTCAAAGCCTGTCAGGAGGCTGGCGCAGGCTTTAGTCAATTCGCTCTTGGCGGACTGAACCTTCGTGATAACCGTACTCATAAGAGTACAGTGTCCTTCACCAAGGGAAGCACTCTGAAGCACTTCCACCAGGTTATCCAACGCCTCTGGATGGACAGAGGTCATCAGCACAGACGGCTCACCCCCCTTGGCGGGTGGCTGCCTGCCTGCATCTGGAACCACTGGAGGTTCCGGTGCAGTATCCGGCTGGGGGCTAGGCTTGCTGCATCCCCCCTCGTCTGAATCCATGGGGATCTTCCCCATGAGCCCAGCACCGGGAGTCTTGCCTTGAGGCGTCTCTAGGACTACCTCCTCCTAGCCCGACATCCTTTGAGATACACCTCGGTGTCATCCGCAGGCCGAGGGGTAGAAGCCGTCGGGAGCGAATAGCTATTCATCTCCGACGAACTCAAGGACCCATCCGAGTAGGGCAAGTCGATGTGGGCTTTGGGCGGACTGCACAAGCAAGTCTCGACATAGTAAGTAAAAATAAAGACCTGCAAAGGGTGTTATGGCATCCGGATACTTACGACTTCGCCAGGGGCTTGGCCCTGAGTAGCCACTCCTCCTTGCTGTAGGCGGCGGTTGTAGAGTGGTCCGGAGGGAGAGTCCTTCCCCTCTTGGACCCTTTGGCCTCCCCGGAAGGGGTGGCCTTCCTTTTCTTCTCCCCCTCGTTTTGGGGGAGAGGGTTTTCCTCTTCCTCCTCCTTGTTACTGTTGGAGGAGTGCACCTCGGTGTCTTCAGACGATGAGTCCGGCACCACGTTGCGCTGGGAACTTCTTCTGGTCCCCGTGGACTTCTTCTTGGCCTTCTTCTCCGGCACCTCATAGGGTGCCGGAACCAGCATCTCCGTCAAGAGTACGTCTGCTGGGTCCTCGGGCAACGGAGTCGGACAGTCGATCCGCTCCGCTGTCGCCACATATTCCTGTTAAACCAGTACGGTGGCTTAAGTTCCTCCCACAGATATACTGAGGAAAGGCACATCTTGTAAAATATAGAATGCTTACCGCATTGGCGTGGCGCTTGGCGCTGAGTCCGCGGTCTTCGGAAGTGGGAGGAGGGACTTCGCTGGACTTGAACAACACCTTCCAGACGTCTTTGTGCATCGTGTCAAAGAGCTCTTGCAGTGCCTGGTGTTGTGCCGCGTCGAACTCCCACAGGTTGAATGCCCGTCTTTGACACGGGAGAATCCGGCGAAATAGCATGACCTGGACCATGTTGATAAGCTTGATATTCTTGGTTATCATATTCTTGATGTAGTTCTGGAGTACGGTCAGCTCTGCGGATTCGCCCCAGGCTAGGCCCTTCCTCTTCCAGGAAGTGAGTCGCACAGGGATGCCGGATCGTAATTTGGGGGCCGCCACCCAGTTGGTATCACGCGGCTCGGTGATGTAGAACCACCCTGACTGCCATCCCTTCATGGTCTCCGCAAAGGAGCCTTCAAGCCAGGTGACGCTAGGCATCTTGCCCACCATGGCGCCACCACACTCCACCTGCTGGCCGACCACTATCTTCGGCTTCACGTTGAAGATCTTTAGCCACAAGCCAAAGTGGGGCCTGATGCGAAGAAAAGCCTCGCACACGATGATAAACGCCGAGATGCTAAGGATGAAGTTAGGGGACAGATCATGAAAATCCAGCCCGTAATAGAACAAGAGCCCGCAGACAAATGGGTGGAGGGGGAATCCCAGTCCACGGACGAAGTGGGCGAGGAACACGATCCTATCGTGGGGTCCCGGAGTCGAAATGATCTGCCCTGCATCCGGGAGCCGGTGCGCAATATCTGCGGCCAAGTATCCCGCCGCCCGGAGCTTCGTAATGTCCTCCTCCTTGACGGAGGAGGCCACCCACTTGCCTCCCGCTCCGGACAAGTTTGGCTGTGCGAAGAAGGCGAGAACTAGGGTGCTAGAGCTCGAGGGTGCGAGAATGGATGAGCGAGGAAGGAAGTAGGCATGGGTGAAAGAGGAGAATCCTTATCTCTTTATAAAGGCGGTAGAAACTGTGCGCCTCCCCACTTGCCCATTAAGATCGCTTATTTCCCGAGCGCCGCGATTGATGGCATGGTTGGGTTACCCATACCCGTATTGATGAGAATCCTGTGATAAGGGGACATGATCTCTGCTTCGACAAGATGTGTCAAGAAAACCGCCTCGCATTACGTGCGGTAGCTAGTTGTGAAAAACGGTTCGAATAATGACCGAACCGTGGCGTGATGTCATGCTGTAAAAAGCTATCAGCAGATTAGATTTGTGGACTATTATACTCTCTACGGTGGTATGTGGATTTTGTTTCGCAGAGCCGGACACGACCCTTGTGTCCTAAATCTTCTATGGAGTATTCGAAGAAGGAACCCGCCTTGCAATGCCGAAGACAATCTACGTGCCGGACTCATCGTCATTGAAGCCTGGTTCGAGGGCTCTTGAGGAGTCTGGATTAAGGGTCCTCGGACAGCCGGACTATATACTTTGGCGGACTGTCGGACTATGAAGATACAAGATTGAAGACTTCGTCCAGTGTCCGGATGGGACTCTCCTTTGCGTGGAAGGCAAGCTTGGATATTCGGATATGTAGATTTCCTTCTCTGTAACCGACTCTGTGTAACCCTAGCCCCCTCCGGTGTCTATATAAGCCGGAGGGTTTAGTCTGTAGGACGACAACAATCGTAATCATAGGCTAGCTTCTAGGGTTTAGCCTCTACGATCTCGTGGTAGATCAACTCTTGTAATACTCATATCATCAAGATCAATCAAGCAGGAAGTAGGGTATTACCTCCATCGAGAATGCCCGAACCTGGGTAAAACATCGTGTCCCCTGCCTCCTGTTACCATTAGCCTTAGACGCACAGTTCAGGACCCCCTACCCGAGATCCGCCGGTTTTGACACCGACACCTAGGCCGCATGCGGGTGGCGGGGAGCCGCACGTCGTGGTTGGGCGCGGTGGTGGAAACCCGGGGGCTCGGCCTCCGGTGCCGGTTGTGGTGCCGCAGCCGGCGGCGGCCCCGGGAGGAATGAACGTTGCTCCCCGCCCTCCGGTACCAAACTCGGCCGCGAGTGCTGCTGCTGGCAGGGGTGGTATAGCGCCTGGACCGAGGCCACGCGCCCGGTGACCGGCCTGCAGCCTCGTCCGATGGCGCCTCAGTACGACGCGAGGCCGCCTCAATTTGTCGCACGACCCTTGCAGCATCGGGCTGCGCTGGTGCTGACACAGGCACCGACGCCGCAAACTTCCACTGTTGAAGGTGCTTCGGGTGCGCCCCGGGGTCAATGGGGGCGATGATGGTTATAATGCATATGGTGATGGTCAACATCGAGGCTCCTTGTTCATCGGTGGTGGTCGGGGATATGCTTGGCAGAGCGATGGTTCGACAGAGAGGCCTTTTATGGGTCCTACTGGTGGTTTTGTTGAGGGGGCGTCTGGCCCAGGATATCGACACCGGGGTGGCTTCCGCAGTCATCGTGGTGGTCAAGGCGGTCGAGGTGGCCGGTATCATCCACGACAGCCTCCTCCGACATTGTTGTTGAGCAGACGGCCGTTGGCGGGGCTGCTGAGGAGCCGGGGTTGATCGGTCAGGCTATGGAGGTGGTGACGGCGCTCGCTGATGTTGAGGTTCCACTACTAGGGAAAAGCCTATACACAGAATCTTACCAGCAACGCTCTTCAAAATACCACGCTCTTTGCTAGTTAGCGGCGCAAAGCGTGTCGCCAAGCGCTCTTGACATGTAAGTAGCAATAGCGCGTTGTAGCCTCTGGCGCTCTTCGCTATAGTTGTCATGACCTTGGCCCCCGCTAGCTATAGCGATGGCGCCCTTCTTTGTAGGCGCTCTCTACTTAGGTTAGCTGTAGCGCGTTTTGTCAAACGCGCTACAACTATCCCTACCTTATCCCCATGGAGGACCGGCCCTTCTCACTCACACTCTCACTCTCGCCCGCTGAGGGAGTCCTGGACTAGGGGGTGTCCGGACAGCCGGACTATCAATATCCGCCGGACTCCCAGACTACGAAGATAGAAGATTGAAGACTCCGGCTCGTGTCCGGAAGGTACTTTACTTGGCGTGGAAGGCAAGCTTGGCAATCTGGATATGTGGATCTCCTACCATTGTAACCGACTCTGTGTAACCCTAGCCCCTCCTGTCTATATAAACCGGAGGGGTGTAGTCCGTGAGACACAACATTACATCTCAACAATCATACCATAGGCTAGCTTCTAGGGTTTAGCCTCATTGATCTCGTGGTAGATCTACTCTTGTACTACCCATATCATCAATATTAATCAAGCGGGGCGTGAGGTATTACCTCCATCGAGAGGGCCGAACACAGGTAAAAACATTGTGTCCCTCGTCTCCTGTTAACATCCGCCTAGATGCACAGTTCGGGACCCCCTACCGAGATCCGCCGGTTTGACACCGACATTGGTGCTTTCATTGAGAGTTCCTCGTGTCGTCACCGATAGGCCCGATGGCATCTTCAAACTTCAACGCTGTCGGTGAGACTTTTCTCCCGGACAGATCTTCAGATTCGGCGGCTTTGCCTCGCGGGCCAACTCTCTTGGCCATCTAGAGCAGATCGAAGCTACACCTGGCCGTCGGTCAGATTTGAAACCTAAACTTCACGGCCGACAACCGCGGAGACTTGATCTTGACGGACTCGAGCCACACCAAGCGCGCCGCCTTTGTGACGATGGGCATGATCTAGCTCTGCCACGGACAAGGCTTTGGTGGCGCACTTGAATCTGCCCGGCTACTTACCCGGAGCCGATTGCCCATGACGAGGGTCGGTGGATGAAGCGCCGCCCGGGGCTTCAACATCTACGGCGATGGGCGAATACCGATTTTGTCCCTGCGAAACTTCGTGATCTCGAGACACGGACTCCTTGCGGACTCGAGCCTCCCGCGCCCGCCAATTAAGCAGATTAGGCGCGGTTATGGAATTCACCCGCGGACATCTTTCAACACTCGCCTTTTGGCGATATCCTGAATCCCCTGAAGCATCTCTCGCTATCAGGTGAATCCTGGCCGGACTGTGGCCAGGACGGTTGGAGTTCGGACGATGAAGAAATTCAGAGCCCACCCACCACCCACTTTGTAGCCACTGTCGAAGATTTAACCGACATGCTAGACTACAACTCCGAGGACATCGACACTATGGACGATGATGCCGGAGACGATCAGGACCCAACGCCCACGGGGCACTGGAAGGCCACCTCGTCGTATGACGTCTACATGGTGGATACCCCAAAAGAAGGGGATGGCGAGAAAGCAGCGGAGGAAGATTCTTTGAAGAAGCAGCCTAAACGCCGGCGTCAGTGACGCCGCTCTAAATTCCGCCACAACAAGAAGGGAGAATCCGGCACGGGAGACAATAACACTCCGGAGAGTGCGAAGGCGATCCCTCCTCGCAAGACTCGAGGCAGGGAGGGCGAAGCAAGCCCTCACGGACAGGCGGCGCATTTAAGGGGTTGAGGATGATAACTATATGCCTCCCTCCGAAGGCGGCGAGCCTCAACGATGATGAATTCGTCATACCGAGGATCCCGTCGAACAAGAACGCTTCAGCGCAGGCTCATAGCCACGGCAAATAGCCTAAAGAAAAAGCAGCAACAGCTTCAAGCTGATCAAGATCTGCTAGCCGATCGATGGACCAAGGTCCTCATGCGTCGAAGAGTATAAACTCGAACTCCCTCCAAAAGTTACCCAAGGCGCAAGCTGCTCCCCGATTAGAGGAGGAAGCATACATACCTTTATCACCAGCGCCGCGACATGGCTGACCGACCGCCCAGCGATCGCGGCGAAGAAGGCATACAAGGCCCCAGCCAAGACCGTACCCGACATCGATCCGAGTCTGAAGCCAAAAGGAACGCGCCGGACTTGCGAGACATCTTGGAGGACAAAGCAAGGCAATCCAGATCCATCTATGGATCACGTGGGCGCCCTCGACCCACGACGAATACCATCGCGCGGACATAACGCCGGCGGGCCGAACATAGCAGAGACAGCACTCCCTCGAGCGTGTCGCGATATTGCTCGATCTGGGCGCCGACACCCGTTATGCTTCATCGATGAAGTAATGGATCATCGGATCCCGAAGGGTTTAAACCCGTGAACGCCGAATCTTACGATGGCACAACAGACCCGCAGTGTGGATCAAGATTATCTTCTCCACATCCATATGGCCCGGCGGACGATCTGCACGCCATCAAATATCTCCCACTCAAGCTTAAAGGACCAGCTCGGCATTGGCTTAACAACCGCCCGCAGAGTCGATTGGGTGTTGGGAAGACACGGAGGCGCGTTCCTTGATAACTTCCAAGGTACATACGTGCGACCACCGGCGCGCCGATGACCTAAGCCACATCATTCAGCAGCGAGACGAATCGGCCAGACAGTTCTGGACACGGTTCTTGACGAAGAAAAATCAAATCGTCGACTGTCCGGATGCGGAGGCCCTCGCAGCCTTCAAACACAACATCCGGGACGAATGGCTAGCCCGGCACCTAGGGTAGGAGAAGCCGAAATCCATGGCAGCCCTCACATCGTTAATGACCCGCTTTTGTGCGGGAGAGGATAGTTGGCTAGCCCGCAGCAATAATCTCCGCAAAAATTCTGGCAGTCCGGACACCAAGGACAATCACGGCAGGTCACTTCGAATCAAAAACAAGTGCCGCACTAACGGCGACAACAAAGAGGATACGGCAGTCAATGCCGGATTCCGAGGCCCCAAACCCGGTCAACGGAAGAAGCCATTTAAAAGAACAACTCCGGGCCCGTCAATGCTGGACAGAATACTCGACCGCTCATGCGGATACATGGCACCCGAAAGGCCAGCTAATCACACCAATAGAGATTGTTGGGTGTTCAGCAGTAGCAAGTTAATTGCCGAACACAATGACAAGGGGCTGAACAGCGATGACGAGGAAGAGACCCGACCGCCAACAACGAGAGATGAAGGGTTTCCCCATAAGTGCGGACGGTGAATATGATTCTGCGACCCATATACCCAAGAGGGAGAGGAAGCGCGCGTTACACGGGCGTCTATGCGATGGAGCTAGTCGCCCCGAAGTTCAATCCATGGTCTTCCTGTCCGATCACGTTTGGTCGACGAGACCATCCGACTAGCATACGCCATGGCGGATTCGCCGCGTGGTCCTAGACCCAATCGTTGATGGATTTCACCTCACAAGAGTCCCGATGGGCGGCGGCAATGCCCCGAACCTGCTTTATCGGGACACGGTCGCGCAAAATGGGCATAGACCCATCAAGGATCAAACCTACCAAGACAACCTTTAAAGGTGTCATCCCAGAGTGGAAGCCAAGCTGTGCAGAGCTCTGTCACACCGAAGTGGTCTTGGATCCCGGATAATTTCGAGCGAAGAGTTAATCTTGATATAGTCCCGTTCCGTAGCGGCTATCATGGCCTGCTCGGACGTACCGCGTTTGCAAAATTCAACGCGGTGCCGCATTATGCATGTTGGAAATATGCCCTAGAGGCAATAATAAAAGGATTATTATATTTCAATGTTCATGATAATTGTCATTTGTTCATGCTATAACTGTATTATCCGGAAATCGTAATACACGTGTGAACACTTAGACCCAATGAGTCCCTAGTGAGCCTCTAGTTGACTAGCTCGTTGTGATCAATAGATAGTCATGGTTTCCTGACTATGGACATTGGATGTCGTTGATAACGAGATCACATCATTAGGAGAATGATGTGATGGACAAGACCCAATCATAAGCACAGCATAAAAGATCGTATAGTTCGTTTGCTAGAAGCTTTGCCAATGTCAAGTATCTATTCCTTCGACCATGAGATCGTGTAACTCCGGTTACCGTAGGAGTGCCTTGGGTGTATCAAACGTCACAACGAATCGGGTGACTATAAAGGTGCATTACGGTATCTCCGAAAGTATCTGTTGGGTTGACACGGATCGAGATCGGGATTTGTCACTCCGTGTATGACGGAGAGGTATCTCTGGGCCCACTCGGTAATGCATCATCATAATGAGCTCAATGTGACCAAGGTGTTGGCCACGGATCATGCATTACTGATGCGAGTAAAGTGACTTGCCGGAACGAGGCGAACAAGGTATTGGGATACCGACGATCGAGTCTCGGGCAAGTAACGTATCCGATTGACAAAGGAATTGTATACGAGGTTTGATCGAATCCTCGACATCGTGGTTCAACCGATGAAATCATCGAGGAGCATGTAGGAGCCAACATGGATATCCGCACCCGCTGTTGGTTATTGCCCGAGAGTCGTCTCGGTCATGTCTACATGTCTCCCGAACCCGTAGGGTCTACACACTAAGGTTCGGTGGCGCTAGGGTTAGTAGGAAGTCAAGTATGTGACCACGAATGTTGTTCGAGTCCGGATGAGATCCGGACGTCACGAGGAGTTCGGAAGGGTCCGGAGGTAAAGAATAATATATAGGAAGTGGTGTTTGGCCATCGGAAAGTTTGGGGTTTCGGTAAAGCACGGACCACCGGAAGGTCCTGGGTCCACCGGGTGGGGCCACCTATCCCGGAGGGCCCCATGGGCTGAGAGGGGAAGGAAACCAGCCCACAAGGGGCTGGTGCGCCCCCCTAGGGTCCACCCCCTGCGCCTAGGGTTGAAACCCTAGGGGTGGGGGGCGCCCCACCTGGCTTGGGGGGTACTCCACCCCCCTTGGCCGCCGCCCCACAGAGATTGGATCTCGAGGCCGCCACCCCTGGGGGCCTATATAAAGGGGGAGGGAGGGGCTGCTGCACACAACTCCCAAGGCGCAGCCCTTCCCCTCCCCAACACATCTCCTCCTCCGTAGAGCTCAGCGAAGCCACAGCCGAGTCTTGCTTCTCCACCATCATCACGCCGTCGTCTTCGCCGGTGGAGCTGTCTTCCTCAACCTCTCCTTTCCCTTGCTGGATCAAGAAGGAGGAGACGTCGATCGTCCCCGCACGTGTGTTGAACGCGGAGGTGCTGTCCGTTCAAAGACTTGGCATCGGTGATCTGAATCACGTTCGAGTACGACTCCATCATCACCTTGCAAGCTTCCGCACGCGATCTACAAGTGGTATGTAGATGCAAACTCTCTCCGTTACTCGTTGCTTAGATGAACTCATAGATGGATCTTGGTGAAGCCGTGGGAAAATTTTAATTTTCTCGCAACGTTCCCTCAACAATGGTATCGAGCTAGGTCTATGCGTAGTTCTCTAATGCACGAGTAGAACACAATTTGTTGTGGGCGTTGATCTTGTCATCTTACTTGCCTCTACTAGTCTTTTCTTGCTCAACGGTATTGTGGGATGAAGCGGCCCGGACCAACCTTACACGCGCTTCGTGAGACCGGTTCCACCGATGACATGCACTAGTTGCATAAGGTGGCTGGCGGGTGTCTGTCTCTCCACTTTAGTTGGAGCGGATTCGATGAACAGGGCCCTTATGAAGGGTAAATAGAAGTTGACAAAATCACGTTGTGGTGATTCGTAGGTAAGATAACGTTCTTGCTAGAACCCAATCACAGCCACGTAAAAGATGCAACAACAACTAGAGAACGTCTAACTTGTTTTGCAGCGATTGATCATGTGATGTGATATGGCCAGAAGTTGTGATGAATGATGAATTGTGATGTATGAGATCATGTTCTTGTAATAGGATTCACGACTTGCATGTCGATGAGTATGACAACCGGCAGGAGCCATAGGAGTTGTCTTTATTTTTTGTATGACCTGCGTGTCATTGAAGAACGCCATGTAAACTACTTTACTTCATTGCTAAACGCGTTAGTCATAGAAGTAGAAGTAGTCGTTAGGCGTGACAACTTCATGAAGACACGATGATGGAGATCATGATGATGGAGATCATGGTGTCAAGCCGGTGACAAGATGATCATGGAGCCCCAAGATGGAGATCAATGGAGCTTGATGATATTGGCCATATCATGTCACAACTATATAATTGCATGTGATGTTTATTATGTTTATGCATCTTGTTTACTTAGGACGACGGTAGTAAATAAGATGATCCCTTATAAAATTTCAAGAAGTGTTCTCCCTAACGTGCACCGTTGCTACAGTTAAATCGTTTCTAAGCACCACGTGATGATCGGGTGTGATGGATCCTTACGTTCACATACAACGGGTGTAAGACAGTTTTACAGCGAAAACACTTAGGGTTAACTTGACGAGCCTAGCATGTGCGGACATGGCCTCGGAACACGGAGACCGAAAGGTCGAACACGAGTCGTATGGAAGATACGATCAACATGAAGATGTTCACCGATGATGACTAGTCCGTCTCACGTGATGATCGGACACGGGCTAGTCGACTCGGATCATGTAACACTTAGATGACTAGAGGATGTCTAATCTAAGTGGGAGTTCATAATTTTGATTAAGAACTTTATTATCATGAACTTAGTCTAAAACCTTTGCAAATATGTCTTGTAGATCAATGGCCAACGCTAATGTCAACATGAACTTCAACGCTTCCTAGAGAAACCAAGCTGAAAGATGATGGCAGCAACTATACGGATTTGGGTCCGGAACCCGAGGATCATCCTCATAGCTGCCAGAAGCAATATGTCCTAGAAGGACCGCTAGGTGCCGCTCCGTCCCGAAGAACCAAGGCGTTATGAGCGCTTGGCAAACTCGTCGATGATTACTCCCTCGTTCAATGCGGCATGCTCTACAGACTTAGAACCGGGCTCCAAAAGCGTTTTGAGCATCACGGAGCATATGAGATGTTCAAGAGCTGAAACTAGTTTTCCAAGCTCATGCCCGGTCGAGAGATATGATGTCTCCGACAAGTTCTACAGCTTGTAAGATGGAGGAGAACAGTTCACAAGGAGCACATCCTCAAGATGTCCGGGTTGCACGCCAGATGACCCAGTTGAACATTAACCTCCCGGATGAGGCGGTCATTGACAGAATCCTCGATCGCTCCCACCAAGCTACAAGAGCTTTGTGATGAACTACAACATGCGGGGATGGTAAAGACCATTCTGAAGTGTTCTCGATGTCAAGTCAGCAGAGGCTGAAATCAAGAAAGAACATCAAGTGTTGATGGTCAATAAGACCACTAAGTTCAAGAAGGGCAAGGGTAAGAAGAACTTCAAGAAGGACGGCAAAGATGTTGCCGCGCCCGTAAGCCCGCTGCCGGAAGAAGTCAAAGAATGGACCCAAGCCCGAGACCGAGTGCTTTTATTGCAAGGGAAGGGCACCGAAGCGGAACTGCCCCAAATACTTAGCGGATAAGAAGGCCGCAACACCAAAGGTATATTTGATATACATGTAATTGATGTGTACCTTACCAAGACTCGTAGTAACTCCCGGTATTTGATACCGGTGCCGTTGCTCACATATGTAACTCACAGCAGGAGCTGCGGAATAAACGGAGATCTGGCGAAGGGCGAGGTGACGATCTTGCGTCGGGAATGGTTCCAGAGTCGATGTGATCGCCGTCGACACGCTGCCTCTACATTTACCCACGGATTAGTTTTAAACCTCAATAATTGTTATTTAGTGCCAAGTTTGAGCATGAACATTGTATCCGGATCTCGCTTTGATCTGAGATGGCTACTCATTTAAGTCTGAGAATAATGGTTGTTCGATTTATATGAGAGATATGTTTTATGGTCATGCTCCGATGGTCAATGGTTTATTCTTAATGAATCTCGGCGTAATATTACACATGTTCATAGTGTGGATGCGAAAAGATGTAAAGTTGATAACGATAGTCCCACATACTTGTGGCATTTGCCGCCTTGGTCACATTGGTGTCAAGCGCATGAAGAAGCTCCATGCTGATGGACTTTTGGAGTCTCTTGATTATGAATCGTTTGACACATGCGAACCATGCCTCTTAGGCAAAATGACCAAGACTCCGTTCTCCGGAACAATGGAGCGAGCAACCAACTTGTTGGAAATCATACATACCGATGTGTGCGGTCCAATGAGCGTTGAGGCTCGTGGAGGATATCGTTATGTTCTCACTCTCACTGATGACTTAAGTAGATATGGGTATGTCTACTTAATGAAACACAAGTCTGAGACCTTTGAAAAGTTCAAGGAATTTCAGAGTGAGGTGGAGAATCAACGTGACCGAAAGATAAAGTTCCTACGATCAGATCGTGGAGGAGAATATTTAAGTCACGAATTTGGCACACACTTAAGAAAATGTGGAATCGTTTCACAACTCACGCCGCCTGGAACACCTCAGCGAAACGGTGTGTCCGAACGTCGTAATCGCACTCTATTGGATATGGTGCGGTCTATGATGTCTCTTACCGATTTACGCTATCATTTTGGGGATACGCTCTAGAGATAGCTACATTCACTTTAAATAGGGCACCGCCTAAATCCGTTGAGACGACACCGTATGAATTATGGTTTGGGAAGAAACCTAAGTATCGTTTCTAAAAGTTTGGGGATGCGATGCTTATGTCAAGAAACTTCAACCTGAAAAGCTCGAACCCAAGTCGGAAAAATGCGTATTCATAGGATACCCTAAGGAAGCTGTCGGGTATACCTTCTACTTAAGATCCAAGGCAAGATCTTTGTTGCCAAGAACGGATGCTTTCTAGAAAGAGTTTCTCTCGAAAGAAGTAAGTGGGAGGAAAGTAGAACTTCGATGAAGTACTACCTCTCGAGCGGGAAAGTGGTGCAACAGCGAGAAACCGTTCTGTGATGCCCACACCAACGAAGAGGAAAACGTTGATGATGATCAAGGTACTTCGGATCAAGTTACTCTTGAACTTCAAGGTCCACGAGGACACGCTCCGCACTGTGAGTGGTATGGCAACCTGTCATGGAAATCATGTTGCTAGACAACAATGAACCTTCGAACTATGAAGAAGCAATGGCGGGCCCGGATTCCAACAAATGGCTTGAGGCCATGAAATCCGAGATAGAATCCATGTATGAAAACAAAGTATGGACTTTGACAGACTTGCCCGATGATCGGCGAGCGATAGAAAATAAATGGATTTTTAAGAAGAAGACGGACGCGGATGGTAATGTTACCATCTATAAAGCTCGACTTGTCGCTAAGGGTTATCGACAAGTTCAAGGGATTGACTACGACGAGACTTTCTCTCCCGTAGCGAAGCTTAAGTCCGTCTGAATCATGTTAGCAATTGCCGCATACTATGATTATGAGATATGGCAGATGGACGTCAAAACGGCATTCCTTAATGGACATCTTAAGGAAGAGCTGTATATGATGCAGCCGAAAGGTTTTGTCGATCCTCAGAACGCTAACAAAGTATGCAAGCTCCAGCGATCCATTTATGGACTGGTGCAAGCATCTCGGAGTTGGAACATTCGCTTTGATGAGATGATCAAAGCGTTTGGGTTTATGCAGACTTATGGAGAAGCTGCGTTTACAAGAAAGTGAGTGGGAGCTCAGTAGCATTTCTCCTATTATATGTAGATGACATACTCTTGATGGGAAATGATACGAAACTCCTGGACAGCATTAAGGCCTACTTGAACAAGTGTTTTTCAATGAAGGACCTTGGAGAAGCTGCTTATATATTAGGGATCAAGATCTATAGAGATAGATCGAGACGCCTCATAGGTCTTTCACAAAGCACATACCTTGATAAGATTTTGAAGAGGTTCAAAATGGATCAGTCCAAGAAGGGTTCTTGCCTATGTTACAAGGTGTGAGATTGAGCTCAGCTCGATCCGACCACGACAAAAGATAAAGAAGAGATGAGTGTCATCCCTATGCTTCAGCCATAGGATCTATTATGTATGCCATGTTTGTGTACTGACCGATGTAAACCTTGCCGTAAGTTTGGTTGCAAGATACCAAAGTAATCCCGCAAGGAACACCGGACAGCGGTCAAGAATATCTGAAGTACACGAAAAGGACAAAGGACATGTTTCGTTTATGGAGGAGACGAAGAGCTCGTCAGAAGGGTTACGTCGGCGCTTAGCTTCGACTCAGATCTGATGACTCTAAGTCACAAACCGGATCGTGTATATGTTGAATGGTGGAGCGATGGCTGGTGCAGCTGCAAGCGAGCGTCGTGGCGGGATCTACGTGTGAAGCGGAGTACATGGCAGCCTCGGAGGCAGCGCATGAAGCGATTTGGGTGAAGGAGTTCATCACCGACCTAGGAGTCATACCCAATGCGTCGGGGCCGATCAAACTCTTCGTGACAACACCGGAGCTATTGCCCTAGCCAAGGAGCCCGGGTTTCACAAGAAGACCAGAGCACATCAAGCGTCGCTTCAACTCCATCCGTGAAAATGTTCAAGATGGAGACATAGAGATTTGCAAAGTGCACACGGATCTGAATGTCGCAGATCCGTTGACTAAACCTCTCTCGCGTGCAAAACATGATCAACACCGTAACTCTATGGGTGTTCGATTCATCACAATGTAACTAGATTGGTGACTCTAGTGCAAGTGGGAGACTGTTGGAAATATGCCCTAGAGGCAATAATAAAAGGATTATTATATTTCAATGTTCATGATAATTGTCATTTGTTCATGCTATAAGCTGTATTATCCGGAAATCGTAATACACGTGTGAACACTTAGACCCAATGAGTCCCTAGTGAGCCTCTAGTTGACTAGCTCGTTGATCAATAGATAGTCATGGTTTCGACTATGGACATTGGATGTCGTTGATAACGAGATCACATCATTAGGAGAATGATGTGATGGACAAGACCCAATCATAAGCATAGCATAAAAGATCGTATAGTTCGTTTGCTAGAAGCTTTGCCAATGTCAAGTATCTATTCCTTCGACCATGAGATCGTAACTCCGGTTACCGTAGGAGTGCCTTGGGTGTATCAAACGTCACAACGTAATCGGGTGACTATAAAGGTGCATTACGGTATCTCCGAAAGTATCTGCGGGTTGACACGGATCGAGATCGGGATTTGTCACTCCGTATGACGGAGAGGTATCTCTGGGCCCACTCGGTAATGCATCATCATAATGAGCTCAATGTGACCAAGGTGTTGTACACGGATCATGCATTACGGTGACGAGTAAAGTGACTTGCCGTGAACGAGACCGAACAAGGTATTGGGATACCGACGATCGAGTCTCGGGCAAGTAACGCATCGATTGACAAAGGAATTGTATATGGGGTTTGATCGAATCCTCGACATCGTGGTTCAACCGATGAAATCATCGAGGAGCATGTGGGAGCCAACATGGATATCCAGACCCCGCTGTTGGTTATTGCCCGAGAGTCGTCTCGGTCATGTCTGCATGTCTCCCGAACCCGTAGGGTCTACACACTTAAGGTTCGGTGACGCTAGGGTTAGTAGGAAGTCAAGTATGTGACTACCGAATGTTGTTCGGAGTCCCGGATGAGATCCCGGACGTCACGAGGAGTTCCGGAAGGGTCCGGAGGTAAAGAATAATATATAGGAAGTGGTGTTTCGGCCATCGGGAAAGTTTGGGGTTTCGGTAAAATCACGGACCACCGGAAGGGTCCCTGGGTCCACCGGTGGGGCCACCTATCCGGAGGGCCCCATGGGCTGAGAGGGAAGGAAACCAGCCCACAAGGGGCTGGTGCGCCTCTAGGGTCCACCCCTGCGCCTAGGGTTGAAACCCTAGGGGGGGGCGCCCACCGGCTTGGGGGCACTCCACCCCCTTGGCCGCCCCCCACAGAGATTGGATCTCGAGGGCCGCCACCCCTTGGGGCCTATATAAAGGGGGGAGGGGCTGCTGCACACAACTCCCAAGGCGCAGCCCTCCCTCCCAACACATCTCCTCCTCCGTAGAGCTCGTGAAGCCTGCCGAGTCTTGCTTCTCCACCATCATCACGCCGTCGTCTTTGCGGTGGAGCTGTCTTCCTCAACCTCTCCTTTCCCCTTGCTGGATCAAGAAGGAGGAGACGTCGATCGTCCCGTACGTGTGTTGAACGCGGAGGTGCTGTCCGTTCAGCACTTGGCATCGGTGATCTGAATCACGTTCGAGTACGACTCCATCATCACCTTGCAAGCTTCCGCACGCGATCTACAAGTGGTATGTAGATGCAAACTCTCTCCCGTTACTCGTTGCTTAGATGAACTCATAGATGGATCTTGGTGAAGCCGTAGGAAAATTTTTAATTTTCGGCAACGTTCCCTCAACAATGCATACCTAAAGCTCAAGATGCCGGGCCCTCGTGGAGTCATTACGGTCAATGGGAATAGGGAACGCTCCCTCCGTACGGAGGAACATCTGCGCTCTCATGGCGAAATGCAGAGCGGCCTTCTACGGCAATTCTCTAGTCCGCAACTAAAAAGCGGACACATTAAAGCGCCGCCGAGCAACACTAACCAAGACCACCTAAGCGCGATCGAGCATCGCCAGTAGTAATGCGGCCCCACCCTCGCCAGCGTATGATCACAAGAATAACACTCGCGTACATCATTATGCTTTGGAGATACCATGGGCGCGGGGAGGGCTTGACCTCAAGGATTGAAGAGTGCTGCTCGACCGCACTTTTGAGGGCTCGTGCTAAGCGCCCCCTTGGCGTTATTTTTTATCTTTTCTTTTTATATATGCAGGACTCTACCAAATAGAAGCCCTGCCCGACGGCGAACTTACCGAACTCACGATACAACAGTCAGGGATTAAAGAAGGCTGCGACGAACACTCAGGAGGTCTCCATTACGAGCATTAAATTCAATTACATACACCAAGTCTGCAGCTTATCCTCGGAGGGGACATGTTAATTTAGTCCTAATCCCTTGCTTATCGCACTATTTGTATCATCCGCTTTATTAGCGACACCTTCATCATAAATAACGCAGCACTTCCCTTTTGCAAGTTTATTACCTTTTCATGGCAATTCGTTATCCTTTACAAATGTTCACTACATGACATATTGCACCCGTACACTTTGGTACGGCCGAATACACCAGGGGCTTCTGTTCCCCATATCACGGTGTGATTAAGTCCGAACACTTTCACAAGTGCGGCACCCCGAACTTATAGCATTATATGAATCAGCTCCGAATCATGTCTTGGGTTAATAGTTGGGTTTGCCCAGCTCCTATGTTTTGGTGCCTTACGTTCCGTTCCGTCGGCTAAGATAGCACTAGGAGAACCACTGCGATTGCGCCCCGGTTAAGGCGGGTTAACGCCTCAGTGGAGAAAGCTAAAACTGACTGGCATGATAAGGCGAGAGACTGGTCGCTGTTCGAGAGGTCTTTTCGGGTCCCTAAAGACTCATGCCGCTTCGAGCGAAGTTCGGATGATGTCCGAGCGAAGCGTGGATAGCGCCGGATTCGGTCTTCGAATACCGAGGGCTTCGCCAAATTTAAAATTATAGAATTCTATGGCTAAGTGAGAGTGTTCAAGCATTATAAGTCCGGTTGCCTTGTTCGTCGTGTTGGCGCCTCCTAGATGGACCCAAAGATGGGAACAAGAGTGCTCAAGTTCATCACCAACACCCCAAAGACTCGTGGCTTGGGGGCTGAAGCCAACGACTTGCCATCTCTCGATTTAACAAGCGGCCGCATATAAGGTAATATTTTAAATTAAACAAAGCGTTGCTCATAGCGCATATAAACGAAGTTTTGGCGCCAGGATAAACACACAGCGAGTTCACTCAAGGATTACATTAAGGGGATACTCATCCGCGATATCGCGGCTCCTTCAGACAACTTTATAATACCGCTCGGCGTCACGGTGCTCCTTGCCGCGGCGGCGGATCCGTGAAGCTTCTCCGCATCCAGCTTGCCCCATTGCACCTTTATGCGGGCAAGGGCTCGACGAGCGCCTTCAATGCAAAGCGGAGCGTTTGATCACATCCAGCCTGGGCATGCATCCACTAGCCGCCGCACTAGGCCAAAGTAGCTGCCGGGCATGGCCTGCCCAGCCCTGGCGGATCTGTGAGGCCCTTCATGGCCTCCTCGGCTACCTTGTGGAGTTCGACCAACCGCTTGGTGGTCGCTTGGGGGCACGGATGGCGGCCTCAGCGTCTTGAGACCGAAGACCTTCTCCGTTGAGCTCCCCTCCTCGCCACGGTAGAACGCAGCGGCATCAGACGCACTACGCGGCAGATCTGCAAATGCCCCTGGAGAGCTCCGAATTCGGGTAAGTATCCGGTAATTTACATGCACATGCTTGCTCTGCATGAAAAACGCCTTACCCGCTGCTATCTTCTTCATGTCCTCCACCTCCTCACGGGCCCTCTGGGGCTCGGCCTTGGCGGATTTGGCACTTTTGAGAGCCGAGGCAAGCTCGGACTCTCGAGTCTTGGAGTCACGCTCCAAACTCTCATGCTTTTTCATGAGAGCCTGGAGCTCTTGCCGAACTTCCTCCACCAGCGCCGCTTGCTTTTCTCGCTCAGTCCGTTCCGTGGCTGCATTGCATTCGGCCACGGACACGGTATCCTTCAGGGCTGCCACCTCGTTAGTGGCCCCTGCTTTGCACATATTATCCTTGTTAACCTTGTTTGCAACCAAAACCCTTTTTCTATAAGGTGCGTATTTAAAGTGGTGTTATTCACCTTCTTTTTCCTTGAGCTGCCTCTTGGCATGGCCGAGCTCTTGCTCCGACCGCTCAAGGTCCTTCTTCAGCGCCTCGACCTCCATTGTTAATCGGCAGAGGTCAACAAGCAACCTGCAAACCCATATTGACATATTTTAGAAACCTGCATATATCTTGTTAAAGATCCTTAGTCCGCTTTTCTTTCCGAACACCGGACTAAGCATCGAGGCTCTTGTCTATCTTGGTATTATATTGCTTAATTTTAAACTTCTTACCTCAAAGCTTTGTTAGAAGGCTGTTGCGGGCTTCGGTGAGCCCGCCCTTGGCAAGCTGGACCTTCTCAATCACCGCACTCATGAGAGTGCGGTGTTCTTCCTCGATGGAGGCGCCTTTGAGCGCCTCCAGCAGGTTGTCCGGTGCCTCTGGTTGGACGGAGGCCGCTGGCGTCACGGTCCTGCCCCTCCTTCGAGGGCTGCTCGCGGACTCGGAACCGCTACGGGTTCCGGAGTAGAGTCCGGCACAAAGTCCGGGAGGCTGCCTGACGGCGCCTCCGGAGCCTCCTCCTGGCGCGTCCCCCTATGGGATTCCGCCTCGTCGTCTTCGGCGCGTGGGGTAGAGGCAGTCGGGATGGAATTTACATCCGACGGCGCCAACGACCCGCTCATCGAGTCGGGAAAGTCGTCACCGGCCGGACTAGAGAAACAGTGTGGCATTAGAAGGACACTGCGTGACATACTATAATACGGCATATGAATGATCCGGACACTTACGATCTTGCCGGACGCCGGGTCCTTGGAGGCCACTCTTCCTCACCAACGCTGATGTTGGCGAAACTGTCCGGGGGGATGGTTCTTCCCCTCTTGGACCGGACGCCCCGATTGGGGAGGCCTTCCTCTTCTTCTCTCCCTCCTCTGGGAGAGAGTACTCCTCCTCCTCCTCGTCTTCGGGGGAGGAGTCCTCGTCGTTGTCAGACGCTTGATTGCGGGAACTCTTTCGAGTCCCCGCGGCCACCTTCTTGCCTTCTTCTCCGGCACCACGTACGGTGCCGGAACCAGCAGCCTTGCTAATTGAGCATTCACTGGTTCTTCTGGCATGGGAGCCGGGCTGATAATCAGCTCGGCCTTCTCCATCCATTCCTGTCAAAGGAAGAGGCAGATTAAAACCTCGCTAGAGTCAATCTAGTTACTACAAGTGCCCCGTAATGGGGTCGAATAACTTACCCGTCGCCGACGGAGACCGCAAGCTGAATCCGCGGTCTTGATCATGGATCTTGGCGCATCAGCGCTCTTGAACAACACCCTCCGGGCACCTTCGTATGTTGTATCAAGAGCCCGCTCAGCGTCTGGTGCTGTTCGAATTAAACTCCCACGAGTAAATGCCCTTTCTTGGCATGGGAGAATCCGCCGGAGGAGCATGACTGGACCACGTCGACGAGCGGGCCCATTGCTCACCAGCTTTTGATGCAGGCTCAAAGTCCGTCACCTCCACGGATTACCCCACCGCAAGCCCTTCTCTTTCCGGGAGGTGAGCTGCGTGGGGATTCCAGATCTAAATTCGGGGGCCGCTGCCCATGTAGGCTCGCGCGGCTCGGTGATATAGAACCACCCGATTGCCACCCCTTGACGGAGTCCACGAAGGTCCCTTCTAGCCAAGGGGCGTTGGGCAGCTTGCCCAACATAGCGCCTCCGCATTCGCTTGCACCCCTTCACGATCTTGACTTGCGTTGAAGGTCTTGAGCCACGAGCGAAGTGGGGCGGATGTAGAAAGGCCTCGCGCTTGCGATAAACGCCGAGATGTTGAGGATGAAGTTGGCGCGGATCATGGAAATCCAGGCCGTAGTAAAACATGAGCCCCCGAGCGAATGGATGGAGCGAAAGCCCAGTCCGCGGAGGAAGTGGGGAAGGAAAACGACCCTCGTGAGGTCTGGGGTAGAGCGAGCTGCCCGCGTCGGGCAGCCGATGCGTGATGTTTCGGAAAGGTATCCGCGTCGCGCAGCTTGGTGATGTCCTGCTCCTTGGCGGTGGAGGTCATCCACTTGCCTCCCCTCCGGACATGTTCGGGGAAGGGTCGGCGGAATCTTGCGAGCTTGGCGTTGGAGCTTGGGTTCGCGAGGACGGATGAGCAAAGGAGGAAGAAGGCGTGGTGAGAAGGTGAATCCTTATCCCTTGTATATAGGCGGACAAAACTATCGTCCCTCACCGCCTGGTAAAACTCGCTTATCTCCCGTGCCACCATCAATGGCGCGGTTGGGTTACCCACGCGTATTGATGAGAATCCGGAAAAAGGGAACACGATCTCTGCTTTGACCGGACGTGCCAAGAAACCGCCGCTAAACATGCGAAGTGGTACGATGAATTCAAACAAAGGCTTGGTGCGGTGTGATGTCATGCCGCATAATACGTCGTGATTGGGTCGGTGTATATGTTTTATTCTCTCTCGTTGGATTGTGGAAAATATTTTGCGAGCGGACACTATCCTGGTGTTCATTATCTTCTCCGGATTATTCAAGGGAGGAACCCGCCTTGCAATGCCGAACATTGTGCACGCCGGACTTATCGTCATTGAAGACTGGTTCGAGGGCTCTTGAGGAGTCTGGACTAGGGGTGTCCGGACAGCGGACTATCAATATCCGCCGGACTCCCGGACTACGAAGATAGAAGATTGAAGACTCGGCTCGTGTCCCGAAGGTACTTTACTTGGCGTGGAAGGCAAGCTTGGCAATACGGATATGTGGATCTCCTACCATTGTAACCGACTCTGTGTAACCCTAGCCCCTCCGGTGTCTATATAAACCGGAGGGGTGTAGTCCGTAGGACACAACATTACATCTCAACAATCATA
The DNA here is from genome assembly GCA_021437245.1 of Aegilops speltoides. Lineage (NCBI taxonomy): Eukaryota > Viridiplantae > Streptophyta > Magnoliopsida > Poales > Poaceae > Aegilops > Aegilops speltoides. The sequence continues at coordinate 500,117,904 of CM038147.1, forward strand.
CCATAGGCTAGCTTCTAGGGTTTAGCCTCATTGATCTCGTGGTAGATCTACTCTTGTACTACCCATATCATCAATATTAATCAAGCAGGACATAGGGTATTACCTCCATCGAGAGGGCTCGAACACAGGTAAAACATTGTGTCCCTCGTCTCCTGTTACCATCCGCCTAGACGCACAGCTTTGGGACCCCCTACCCGAGATCCGCGGTTTTGACACCGACACCCGTCAACCGTCGTCGTCTGTCGCCCGCCCGCCGCCTTGCGTTAAATCGCCGCCGAGGTACTCCCTCCTTCCGTCCCTCCTCCATCCTCCTCGCACATCCTCCTCCGCTGCGGCCGCCCTCCCTCCTCCGCCGCCCCTCCTCCCTCTCTCTGCCGCCCTCCTCCTCCTCCATGGTAGCCTCCTCCCACCGCCCTCGACCTCGCCGCTAGCTACCTCTCGTCGCCCCACCCCTGCCACTAGTTAGTACTAGATTTAGTAGTAGTAGATGTTAATTTAGGGTTAGCTAGTACTAGATGTTAATTTAGTAGTAGTAGATGTTAATTTAGCTTAGTTAGTACTAGATTTTTAGTAGTAGTAGTGGTAGTTGAACTACTTTAGTTGTAGTTGAACTAGTTTAGTAAGTAAATTAATAAACTAGTTGAACTAGTTGAATTAACAGAACTAATCTATTTTAAGTAAGATAATTAATATAACTAGTTGAACTACTTTATTTTTAGAAAGAACTAGTTTTTTTCTATTTATAGTAAGTTTATATTTAGTAAGAACTAGTTGAATTAATAAAACTAGTTGAACATGTTTTGTTGCTAGTGATAACTTATATGGTTTTAGGTGACCTCCGTCGTCCCCGTCACCGACCCCCTCCGACATCCCCGCCGTCATCCCAGTCACCAATGTACCCCCTCCGACATCGAGGTGAGACCAGCCAAATATCCTTGTATATCTTGTGTTGTTGCTCAAATAGGATATGTGGTTGCCCAAGTGGCCGTTCATGTTCAGTTTACATCTCCGAGTGGCCTATGTTTTGCCGGAGTGTTGATTAATTTCCATTCCGACAAAATTCAGGCGCTCGATATGTCCTTTTTTAGCAAAGGTCATGCCGGATTTTGTCGTGAATTCTGACATGACTTGTGCTAGAATATGTACAAGTTTAATCTTTGAATTATGATTGTAGGAAATGTCGTACTTTCGGACGCACGGTCTCCGGGAGTGTAGCTGGTGCCACGACGATCGAGGTATGTGCGACAGTTCGTTCGGCTGGGCGACGATCGGCGCTTCAGCATTAAGCTCGAGGAGACCTGCGATGTTCATACGGATGCATAGCAGCGACAATAGGTTTTTCTCCATTAAGCATGACTTCAACTATTTCAACGTCTAATTTTCATATTTTACAATTCGACTAGCTTATCCCATGCCATGCAAGGCGCTATGTCTTGGAGAGGATGGGTTTTGAAGACCATGAAAATTTGAAACAAAGAATATACACCTAAGGACCCATCATGATATGGATTTTGAAGTAAATCTGTACAATGCTCAGAGCGTAACCCATTTCGTTGCCAAAATTGGGAAGCACTTTGCAAAATGTATGGTTTTGATGAGGGTATGATTATCACCATGGATCTTGGTGATCCCGACAATGAGGAAGACAATATGGACATTTAGGTCCTTGTTGATACGCTTCGATTATACCGCTATGTGAGTTTCTCAAACATAGTTATTAACTAATTTATATTTTTTCAAAATAGTTGATAGCTTATTTCCATTGACAGCTTATTTTGATTCTTCAAAGACTGTGCGGAAGATGGTAGATAAAACCCACTACAATCAAGGCACCCAATTAACGTGTAAGGAGAAAAATCATCGATCGCATTTTGTACTCTTCTTGAGAATTACAATGCCTATTATCGAACTCCTCCAAATTATGGTGAATACGTGCCACTAGTGCATGTGTTGAACAACGATAACTTCTCTGGAGATACCTGGTAAGATTTTTTACTATTACGACATTTGTGCATTTTTGCATACTTCTAAAACTAGTACATCATTGCTAACTACGAAGTTATTATTATGTTTTCAACAAAAACTCCCGATGGATTGTGTGCCTCATCGATGTCTCTACATGGTCGCCTCTCGATTCTGAACATACTTGCCGGGTAAATCTCGGAGCTCACTGTGCATATCGGTTTCTAAAACCCGTGAACACATGATCATCGAGAGAATGGAAGAAATGTATGGACATTCGCAAGGAGGTTCTTGGAAGTAACATTCAGCGAAAGGCAAGAATGGGAGACAGGCTAATCTCCATTCTCCATAATGGAGAGTCAGGGGCTATCTTGTTTTTTTTATTTTACCTTAGAAAATGTAGTAGGTCTTAATCGAATGTAATAGGTCCTATGAGGTACAATATGTTTATTATGTGGTAATGTGTTAGAGTTGATAATGATGATCTTGAGGAGGTGTTATGTGATGTCAATGATGAAAACGATGATATTGAGGGGTGTTATATGACAATGATGTATTATGATGCTAAGTTGTTAATGATATGATGATGATGATATTATTATTATATCATTGGGTGAAAGAATCATGATTAGTTTCAAGTGGATGGACATCCACTTGAAACTAGTCCACGTTCTTTCACCCCATGATGTAATAACTCATTATGATGTAAAACAATCTCTAAATTCCTGTTGTATGAAAACTTGTGTAAAGGTGTATGAATACAACATGAAAAAGAAAAGAAATAAAATACTAAATAATAGTAGTAGCGCGGGTTAGGAGAAGCGCCACTACTAATTAACAGTAGCGATGTTCTAAAGAACTGCTGCTACTAAGTCAATTTAGCGATGGCGTGGGTCAAGACAGCTATTGCTAAGCATTAGCTATGCGCCTTATCGATGGCGCTCACCTTGGCCTCGATAGGCCCAAAACCCGCGCTGCTGCTAGGCTTTTCCCTAGTAGTGTTCCTGGGAATGAGACCATGGGGGCTATACCTATGGGGGCGTCTGATAGGGCTGATTGGGATAGGGCATCCAAGTAGGAGCGCAAGAAGGAAAAAATGTTATGTTATCGTTGTGGCGAGAAGGGCCATTTTATTGCTGAGTGCATGGCGGAATATGTGATACTTGTCGCAAACCGGCACATGACTCGGGGGAATGGCCGCTTTTGCGGGATCAGGCACCGTCTCTTATGATGTATGGAGTCTACTATGCTGAACTCATGTTCTTTGAGTCTCCGAATGAGAGGGAGGTTCCGAACGAGGCTCAGAGCATGACCACTGGGATTGTCAAAGTGACCAGAGGAGAGGTCTCTGAGACACAGATAGTGCAGCGGCTCCGGGAGTTAGCTCCAGGGGACTTCCATTGGGAGCTTGTCAGTCTCGAGGCAAATTTGTATAGGGTTGAGTTCCCTTCGATGGAGGATTTGCAGAGACTCCTGAGTTTTGGGATGTGCAAAGTGCCGGGTACAGATGGTATCGTCGAGTTCCATGAGTGGAAGCTGGTTGAGCCTCAGGGTAAGCCTCTTACTCAGGCTTGGCTGCGTTTTTCCAGGGCTCCCTCGAAGCCTATGCAGGATGCTAGGGTAGTGGCTAGCTTGGGCATTATGGTGGGGAAAACTGAGCGCGTGGATATGGCGTTTACCAGAGCTCACGGGGTAGCTCGTCTACTGGTTAGTATTTTGGACATTGAGTTCGTGCCTGATGTGGTCAAGTGGTCATATCGAGGCCAGATTTACAACCTAGTGATTGAGTTTGAGGATGAGAGCCTGTTCGCCGAGGCGGCTACCGGGACTGATGTTGATATGCACGAGGGAGATGACAATGCAGGAGCTAAGGAGACACCGGTCGATGATCCTGGACGAGAGTTGTCCAAGGGACCGGGGTCTGTTGCTCAGACGACCGGGGATGGGACGGTTCCACCCCCCTCGGTGCCTATGACTTCTTTGAGATTTGGGTCTCTCGAGCCTGCCTCTGCACCTCCAAGACTTTGGAGTGAGCGGGTGGAGTCTGTCGAGGCTCTTGAGCACACGTTACCTGCTTTGGATTTTGAGGATGCTGTATCTCCCGTCCTTGGGGCTTCGCCGATCTTGGTCAGGGGAGAGGAGGAGGAGGCTCCTTCCCATGTTGTTGATTCTCCTCAGATCAAGGGTCCGGCGGTGGAGGTCTCTCCCTCGGGAGGGGGTCCGGAGCCGTTGGTCTCGATTCCCTCTTCTTCTGTCGCGATGACGGAGCTGCAGGTGGTGGTTCCGATGTTCGAAGGGGGCTCGGGGCAGGTGGTCTCGACGCCCGAACTCGGTGATGGAGGCTTTATCTTTGGGAGGGGGTCCGGGGCAGGTGGCCTCGGCATCCTCTTCCCCTCTCGCGAGGCCGGAGCTGCAGGCGGCAGTTCCGATCCCTGGAGGGGGCTCGGGGCAGGTGGCCTCGGGGCCCTCTTCTCCTGCGGCGCCTAGGGTGGCCGACCCTATGATGGCGCCGGTGAGTCCTCTTCCAGGTGGGCTGGGGTGGGTGGGGAGCTCGGGCAGGTGGCTGATACGTACATTTTGCATCATGCTTTTATATCAATATTTATTGAATTATGGGATGTTATTACATATTATATCTCAATACTTATGGCTATTCTCTCTTATTTTACAAGGTTTACCATGAAGTGGGGAATGCTTGCAGGAATGAATTCGGTGGAAAAGGAGCAAACATTGGAAACCTATTCTGCACTGCTCCAAAAATCCTGAAACTCCACGAAACTTATTTTTGGAATTAACAAGAATTATTGAGCGGAAGAAATCCTTCTTGCTATATACCTTGGGATCCGGGTGGATTCATTATTTGAGCACTAAATGCCTAGCTTAATGGCTTTAAAGAAAGCGCTGCCAGGGAGACAACCCAGAAGTTTTAGAGAGTCATTTATTTCTGTTTAGTTCTTTTATATAGTTTAAAGACAAAATAAATAAAGAGGGGAACCTAAAAACTTTTCAAAAAGGAAAGTGAAAGTAAGAAAGACAAGCATTCACTACTAGGGAAAACCTTATACACAGAATGTTACCAGAAGCGCTTGTTAAAATGAGGCGCTCTCGCTACTTTTGCATGGCGCTGTTCGGTATAACCACGCTTCGATTAGCAGATTAGCGATGGCGCTGTCCTTGCGTAAAGCGCTACTACTATAATTGCCACACCGTTCGGCGTGGTAGGTATAGTAGTAGCGCCCATGACAGCGACAGCGCTACTATATTTTTTTAGCAGCAGCGTTTTTTCCTTCCCACGCCTGATTAAAGCTACTTTCACCTTACCCCCGCCCGGCCTGATTCCCTCTCCTCTGCTTCCTCCCCAATTCCCGACCCCACCTCGGTGCCGCCGTCTCCCCGACCCGCCTGCTTGCCGTCTCCCCGACCCGCCTCGCCGCCGTCTCCCCGACCCGCCTGCGCCGCCGTCTCCCCGACCAGCCGCCTCGCCCGCCCTCGGTGCCGCCGTCTCCCCGACCCCATCTCTCTCCCCGCCCTCTGTAAGCACTCTCCCCTTCCGATCCCTCTCTCCCCTTCTGATCCCTCTTCTATGCTTAGTATGAACCCTAGGTATTTAGTGCTAGTTAGTATGAACCCTAGGCTATTTTTAGTGCTAGTTAGTTAATTACTTAGATGGTAATTAGGGCAGTAGTTCCTAGGTACTAATTAGTTAGTAAGAATTAGGTACTAATTAGGTACTAGAATATTTTTATTTATAGTATTATTTTTATTAAGAACTAGTTAGTAAGAACTTGTTTCTATTTTTTAGTTAAAGCAATTTTTCCCGCCTCGACGTGGACGATGCCTATCCCGCATCCTCGTCGTCGAGTCGGCGGAGGATTTACACCCTGCTTGACCAGATCGGCCATGTTGGGACTGGCTCCGCCGGGTGGTCTTGGAGGCGCTACCTACCGGGGGGCACAGGTTGGTGAGGAGCCAGCCTGTCGTTGACCCGAACCTTGTTTGGTGGCGGTCGCGTTGGCCAGTGACGATCGAGAGGCTCGAGGACTCCACGGAGGTGGTGCGTCACCGTGTCGATGAGGAGGACACGCACGTCCGTCGCCACTTGTTTGCGTTGGAGCACGTGCCGTTCTCAATACCGCGCAGTTCTCCGGGATCTCACCGAGCTACGATCCCGTGATGGTGCCTTCTCTGTGGTGTCCACCGCCCGCCACGATACCGTCGTGTGCTAGAGTTTTAGTTGTATTAGTGATGTTATATGTATGACACTATTCGTGATGTATTAGTGACAATATTTTGAAATGCATGAGATGATCTACTTTTGCTTATTGAATGCATGCTAATTTGAGTCCTATAAGATATTTTGAAATGTATATCTTGTGTTGCTCAATATCCAAGTGGCGGTCATGTTTGCAGGTTACACCTCCGAGTGGCCTATGTTTTGCGGAGTGTTGATTCATTTCCGTTCCGGCAAATTTCAGCGCCGATATGTCCTATTTTAGCAAAGGTCATGCGGATTTTTCCGTGAATTTTGGCATGACTTGTGCTAGAATATGTAGGAAATATCGAGTGCCCGGATTTGTGTGTTCAATATCTTGGTAGTTGTCTTGATCGATTTTCAATTAACGTTTTAACTATGAACATAGGAAATGTCCGACGACGAGAAGGATTTCGGTATTTGCAAATACTGCGAAGACGAGCGCTTTGTCTTGACGGAATCTTCCTAGATGATGATAGGCGCTTGAAAGATCAAGCTGGGCGAGAACTTGAAGTGGATCTGATGAAGTCACAACGACAAGTCTTTTTTCGTAATTAAGCATGACATCTGCTTTCATTTGCTTCAACTTATATTTGTATTACTATTCTACTAGCGTATCCCCTGCCATGCAAGAGTGTTTGTATTGGATAAGATAGGTTTCAGTCATAGTATGGAGGAAAAGAAAGTTTACTTGAAGACCGAGCATGGTTATATTTTCCATGCGGTTATACAATTGAGACGACTACACCTATTTTGGATGCAAAACATGGCGAGCACTATGCAAGACTTATGCATTTGAGCCTGATATGGTTATCACCTTTGATATTCGTCCGGAAGATGATATTGAAGGTAATACCGACATCTGGGTCAATGTGCAAATGCCTCGATTATACCATTATGTAAGTTTCTCAACCATATTTATGTCTTTGATATTGTTTATTCAAAAATAATTGACAACTAATTTGTATTGTCAGCTTATTTCCGTGCAAGCAAACATGTCGGCGCTTGGTAGACAGGACCGTATATCGTCACGGGGCTGAACTCAAGCTGCGAGGAGCTCGGTCATTATGTTTCATGGCTTGAGGATCTTGATACTGTCAAGACAAATTTTCTTCCTGCATTTAGAAATCTTAGTATTGAAAATGTGCGACCCATAGTGTTCATAATGAACTATGATCACATCCATTTAGGAAGGATGGTAAGATTTTTACTTTTTATCCTCATTGCATCTTTTCCATACATTATTTTTGAAGCTAAACTTCATTGCTAAGTATGTTACCATACGATGTTCTTCAACAGGGACTCCCGATGAATGTTGTGCCTTATGGGATCGAGACTAAAGGTGTCATGAGTATTATCAACTTACGGCCAAGATATCCTACAGCTTACTTTAGTGCATTCAAGATTAGCGACGGATGCTTAATAGTGCAAGACTGGACCAAATATGTGTTGGGGAGCGCAGAGAAGTACTAGGAGCAGCAACGAGACGCCTTCCACGATTAGGAGACAGGTTCATCTGCATGCTCCAACTTGATCAAGGAGGAGAGCTATACATGTTTTATGTTCTTTTACCTAAGAGAGAGCAGCAGGAGTGAGTAGCAGGAGTGAGTAGCTGGCTAGAAATGAGTTTCGAGGATGATGATGTGCTACACTATTACTATGATGATAAAATAGCTAGTGTTAGTGGTAATGACTATGATGATTATTATTAGCTAGTGTTAGTGGTGATTAAATAAATAATGTTGATGGTAATGACCATGATGACGATTAAATATCTTGTGCTGGCGGATTAGATTCAAGTGGAGGCAACATGTGGTGCACATCAAAAGTACTACTAATCCAAAGTAGATCAAGTTTGGATTAGTAGTATACTTTTGACATGCACCACATATTGCCTCCACTTGAACCTAATCCACCTTCATTTAATATACTGTTATGGACATAATGATGTAAACCTCATAACAGCTGGTATTGTACCAATATTTGTATGATGGCGCATAAATACACTTAAAATAAAAAAATTATAAAAGAAATACTAGTAGCGATGGAAAGAAACACGCTGCAAGTAGATAACTTAGCAATGGCGATCTCGAACAAGCGCTGCAGCTATTTGTACTAGCGATGGCGCGTGATGGCATCGCGTTCTTTGCTAAGCAATAGCTGTAGCGCCTTATTAGTAGCGCGGCTTCCCGCGCTACTAGTAGGCACAAAACACACGCTACTGCTAGGGTTTTCCCTAGTAGTGATTGTTGAAGTGGGAGAGCTCCTTGAACTTTGTTCATGCTCACGGAAACTTTGTGAATCTTGATTACAGAAACTTTTCATCAAAAATAATTATCCCCTTGTATAATTCCATTGTATTATAAAAATAATGTGCCAAGGTTTGCCTTTAAGATGTTTACAATGCTTGTTGGTTTGTACGGTGCAGGACAGAAACTTTGGCTGTAGTGCGCGATTTTACGTTTTTATAACTGGAAAGTTAAATGGTTCCGATTCCTTTTGCACTGTCTTTCTGTAAAAAATGTTTATTTTTCTTAATTTTGGTAGAATTTTTGGGGTAACAGAAGTATGGTGGATGTTCAGATTGCTACAAACTGTTCTGTTTTTGACAGATTCCGTTTTTGATGCATAGTTTGCTTGTTTTGATGAATCTATCAATTTATATCATTGGATTAAGCCATCAAAAAGTTATATTACAGTAGACACAATGCAAAAACAAAATATGAATTGGTTTGCAACAGTACTTAGAGTGGTGATTTGCTTTATTATACTAACGGATCTTACCGAGTTTTTGTTGAAGTTTTGTGTGGATGAAGTGTCTAATCGAGGAGGTCTAGATATGAGGAAAAGGAAGAGAGGCAAGAGCTCAAGCTTGGGGATGCCCGAGGCACCCCAAGTAAATATTCAAGGAGACTCAAGCATCTAAGCTTGGGGATGCCTCGGAAGGCATCCCATCTTTCTTCAACAAGTATCAGTATGTTTTCGTATTCGTTTCGTTCATGCGATATGTGCAGGTCTTGGAGCGTCTTTTGCATTTAGTTTTCACTTTTCTTTTATGCACCATGCTGGTATGAGATAGTCCTTGTTTGATTTATAGAATGATCATTGCGCCTCACTTAAATCCTTTGAGTATGGCTTTATAGAATGCTTCATGTGCTTCACTTATATCATTTGAAGTTTGGATTGCCTGTTTCTCTTCAAATAGACAACCGCCATTTGTAGAATACTCTTTTGCTTCACTTATATTTGTTAGAGCGTGGGCATATCTTTTGTAGAAAGAATTAAAATCTCTTGCTTCACTTATATCTTTTTAGAGAGATGACAGGAATTGGTCATTCACATGGTTAGTCATAAAATCCTACATAAAACTTGTAGATCACTGAATATGATATGTTTGATTCCTTGCAATAGTTTTGCGATATAAAGGTGGTGATATTAGAGTCGTGCTAGTTGAGTAATTGTGAAATTGAGAAATACTTGTGTTGAGGTTTGCAAGTCCCGTAGCATGCACGTATGGTGAACCGTTATATAACGAAGTTGGAGCATGAGGTGTTCTTTGATTGCTTTCCTTATGAGTGGAGGTCGGGATCGCGCGATGGTTAACTCCTACCAACCCTTCCCCTAGGAGCATGCGTAGTAGTACTTTGCTTCGAGGGCAAGTAGACTTTTGCGACTAATGTGAGTCCATGGATATACGCACACTCACCCTTCCACTTTGCTAGCCTCTATTGTGCCGCGCAACATTCACCGGTATCATGAACCCATTATTTACCTTCCTCAAAACAGCCACGATACCTACCTATTATGGCATTTCCATAGCCATTCTGAGATATATTGCCATGCAACTTCCATCATCATCATATACATGACTTGAGCATTCATTGTCATATTGCTTTGCATGATCGTAAGATAGCTAGCATGATGTTTTCATGGCTTGTCCGTTTTTTGATGTCATTGCTATGCTAAATCATTGCACATCCCGGTACACCGCCGGAAGCATTCATATAGTCATATCTTTGTTCGAGATATCGAGTTGTAATATTGAGTTGTAAGTAACTAAAAGTGTGATGATCATCATTATTAGAGCATTCGCCCACAAGTCGGGATGAGACTCCGGACTTTATGAAAAATAAAAGAGGCCAAAGAAGCCCAAATAAAAAAAGAGGCCAAAGAAGCCCACCAAAAAGAAAAAAAGAAAAAAAAGAGGAAAAAAGAAAAAATGAGAGAAAAAGAGAGAAGGGGCAATATTACTATCCTTTTACCACACTTGTGCTTCAGAGTAGCACCATGTTCTTCATATAGAGAGTCTCTTGAGTTATCACTTTCATATACTAGTGGAATTTTCATTATAGAACTTGGCTTGTATATTTTGATGATGGTCTTCCTCAAACGCCCGAGGTCTTCATGAGCAAGCAAGTTGGATGCACACCCACTTAGTTTCCAGTTTGAGCTTTCATACACTTATAGCTCTTAGTGCATACGTTGCATGGCAATCCCTACTCACTCACATTGATATCTATTGATGGGCATCTCCATAGCCCGTTGATACGCCTAGTTGATGTGAGACTATCTTCTCCCTTTTTTCCTCACAACCACCACCATATACCACCATGGTGCTATGTCCATGGCTTGCGCTCATGTATTGCGTAAGAGTTGAAAAAGCTGAAGCGCGTTAAAAAGTATGAAGCAATTGCTTGGCTGAAACCGGGGTCATGCATGATGGGAGTATTTTGTGTGATGAAGATGGAGCATAGCCAGACTATATCATTTTGTAGGGATGAGCTTTCTTTGGCTATGTTATTTCGATAAGACATAATTGCTTGGTTGGCATGCTTGAAGTATTATTGTTTTTATGTCAAATGATAGACTATTGCCTTGAATCACTCGTGTCTTAATATTCATGCCATGATTAGTCATATGATCAAGATTATGCTAGGTAGCATCCCACATCAAACATTATCTTTTTATCATTTACCTACTCGAGGACGAGCAAGAATTAAGCTTGGGGATGCTGATATGTCTCCGTCGTATCTATAATTTTTGGTTGTTCCATGCCAATATTCTTCAACTTTCATATAATTTTGGCAACTTTTTATACTATTTTTGGGACTAACATATTGATCCAATTGCTCAAAGCAGTTCTATGCATGCATGCATGTTTTATGTTTCGCAAACCCCATATCAAACAGAGTCCAAACGGGATAAAAACGGACAGAGAATTATTTTGGAATATTTGTGATTTTTGGGAAGTAAAATCAACGCAAGACGGTGCCCGAGGTGGCCACAAGACAGGGGCACGCCCACCCCCCTGGGCGCGCCTGGCACTCTCGTGGGCCACCCATAAGGTGGTTGACGCTCTTCTTTTGCCGCAAGAAAGCTAATTTTATGAGAAAATCTGGGCGAAAGATTCACCCTAATCGGAGTTACGGATCTCCGGATATAAAAGAAACGGTGAAGGGGCAGAATCTGAGAACGCAGAAACAGAGAGATAGATCCAATCTCGGAGGGGCTCTCGCCCCTCCCACGCCATGGGAGCCAAGGACCAGAGGGGAAACCTTTCTCCCATCTAGGGAGAAGGTCAAGGAAGAAGAAGAACAAGGGGGGCTCTCTCCCCCTTGCTTCCGGTGGCGCCGAAACGCCGCCGGGGGCCATCATCATCACCGCGATCTTCACCAACACCTCTGCCATCTTCACCAACATCTCCATCACCTTCCCCCCTCTATCTACAGTGGTCCACTCTCCCGCAACCCGCTGTACCCTCTACTTGAACATGGTTCTTTATGCTTCGTATTATTTTCCAATGAAGTGTTGCCATCCTATGATGTCTGAGTAGATTTTCGTTGTCCTATTGGTGGTTGATGAATTGCTATGATTGATTTAATTTACTTGTGGTTATGTTGCTGTCCTTTGGTGCCCATCATATGAGCCCGCGCATGGATCACACCATAGGGTTAGTTGTATGTTGATAGGACTATGTATTGGAGGGCTAGAGTGACAGAAGCTTCAACCTAGCGTAGAAATTGATGCATACGGGATTGAAGGGGGACCGATATATCTTAATGCTATGGTTGGGTTTTACCTTAATGAATGTTAGTAGTTTCGGAGCTTGCTAATAGTTCCAATCATAAGTGCATAGAATTCCAAGTCAGGGATGACATGCTAGCAGTGGCCTCTCCCACATAATACTTGCTATGGGTCTAGTAAAGTTGTCAATTGCTTAGGGACAATTCCACAACTCCTACCAACACTTTTCCACACTCGCTATATTTACTTTATTGCATCTTTATCTAAAAAGCCCCTACTTTTTATTTACATGTTCTTTATTATCTTACAAACCTATCTTATCACACCAACAAAGTACCTCTAGTTTCATACTTGTTCTAGGTAAAGCGAACGTCAAGCGTGCGTAGAGTTGTATCAGTGGCCGATAGGACTTGACAGAGTATTTGTTCTACCTTTAGCTCCTCGTTGGGTTCGACACTCTTACTTATTGAAAGAGGCTACAACTATCCCGTATACTTGCTGGTTATCAAGACCTTTTTCTGGCGCCGTTGCCGCGGAGCATAGCTCTATTCTCTGAGTCACTTGGGATTTATATCTGTTGATCACTATGAGGAACTTGAAAGACGAAAAAACCAAAATTTTGCCCTCAACTACGAGGGGAGGTAAGGAACTGCCATCTAGCTCTGCACTCGATTCTCCTTCTCTTATTAGTAAGCTTGCGACACCTAAACCTGCTACTGCTATGAATTCTGACATGTCGCATGTTATTGATGATGCCACTTCTGCTATGGATGATACTTATGATGAAACTAATTTTGTGCGTGATACTACTTTGCCATTAGGTGAATTTCTTGATGAACAACTTGCTAGGGCTAGAGAGAATGAAATTATTGAAGATTCTATTATTGATGATAGTGATGATGAAAGTTCTCCCAATGATTATGAATTGCCTGTTGTTCTTGAGGGTTATGTTATGGAAGAGGAAGCTGCTAGAGCTATCTTTGCTTGCAATGATTGATATGATCTTAAGAAATTATTAGCTAAATGGAAGCAGCAGTTGGTACGTCTCCGTCGTATCTATAATTTTTTATTGTTTCATGCCAATATTATTCACTTTCATATACTATTTAACGACTTTTTATATTATTTTTGGGACTAACATATTGATCCGATTGCCGAAGGCCGTTCACATGCATTGTATGTTTTTGTTTCGCAGAAACCCAATACCAAACGGAGTCCAAACGGAAAAAACGGACGGAGATTTTTTTTGGAATATTTATGATTTTTGGGAAGTAAAATCAACGCGAAACGGTATCCGAGGTGGGAACGAGGTAGGGGGGCGCGCCCTACCCCCCAGGCGCGCCCCTAACCCTCGTGGTCCACCCTTAAGGCGGTTGATGCTCTCCTTCTGGCGCAAGAAAGCTAATTTTACAAGGAAGATCCGAGCGAAATATTCACCCCAATCGGAGTTACGGATCTCCAGATATAAAGGAAACGGTGAAGGGGTAGAATCTCCCAACGCAGAGAACGCAGAAACAGAGAGATAGATCCAATCTCGGAGGGGCTCTCGCCCCTCCCAAGCCATGGGAGCCAAGGACCAGAGGGGAAACCCTTCTCCCATCTGTGGAGGAGGTCAAGGAAGAAGAAGAAGAAGGGGGCTCTCTCCCCCTTGCTTCCGGTGGCGCCGGAGCGCTGCTGGGGGCTATCATCATCACCGCGATCTTCACCAACAACTTCACCGCCTTCATCACCAACTCTTCCCCCCTCTATTCAGCGGTGTAACCTCTCTCTTACCCGCTGTAATCTCTACTTAAACATGGTGCTCAACGCTATATATTATTTCCCAATGATGTATGGCTATCCTATGATGTTTGAGTAGATCTGTTTTGTCCTAATGGCTATTTGATGATCGTGATTGGTTTGAGTTGTATGTTTTATTATTGGTGCTGTCCTATGGTGCTCTCAGTGTCGCGCAAGCGTGAGGGATTCCCGCTATAGGGTTTGCAATATGTTTATGATTTGCTTATGGTGGGTGGCGTGGTGGATGTAAGCACGCAGACCGAGTAAGTAGGTTGTTTGCGTATGGGATAAAGGGGACTTGATACTTTAATGCTATGGTTGGGTTTTACCTTAATGAATCTTTAGTAGTTGGGGGATGCTTGCTAGAGTTCCAATCATAAGTGCATATGATCCAAGTAGATAAAGTATGTTAGCTTATGCCTCTCCCTCAAATAAAATTGCAATAATGATTACCGGTCTAGTTATCGATTGCCTAGGGACAAATAACTTTCTCGTGACAACAAGCTCTTTACTTTTACTAATTTAGTTGTGTCTTTATCTAAACAGCCCCTAGTTTATATTTAAGTGTTCTTTACTTTCTCGCAAACCTATCCTGTCACACCTACAAAGTCCTTCTAGTTTCATACTTGTTCTAGGTAAAGCGAACGTCAAGCATGCGTAGAGTCGTATCAGTGGCCGATAGGACTTGAGAGAATATTTGTTCTACCTTTAGCTCCTCGTTGGGTTCGAAACTCTTACTTATGGAAAGAGGCTACAACTATCCCCTATACTTGTGGGTTATCAAGACCTTTTTCTGGCGCCGTTGCCGGGGAGTGATAGCGTGGGGTGAATATTCTCGTCTATGCTTGTTTGCTTTATCACTAAGTAATTTTTCTTTGCTGTTCTTAGTTGTTCTCTATCTTTAGTTATGGATATGGAACACGAAATACCAAAAAAATTAGGTGTACTTGCTACTCATGGAGATGGGGAACCTCCTAAAACCCTCGATGCTGGTTATGTGAAAGATATTATGTACTACTTTAATAATCCTGAGAAAACCCCATTCAATTACGAATGGGAGTAACGTTGGATCAACGTGAATACTTTAGGGATTATCGCTTAACACAAAAAGGGAAACTATTATGGGATCAAATTCATATATTGAAGTGGTATGCTTGGAAACTATGCGTGGAATATGATTATACTTGTTGCTCTAGGATGAATGCTCCACACCTTCCTTTTTCATGCAAATTTAATGATAATAAAACCTTAGCTTCTTATGCTAATGGTATATATGATTACTATGATGTGGAACAAATAGAAGAATTTGTTGCTTTTATGGGTGCTTATGAAATTGAAGCTATGTGTAAAGAGTTTGAGGATTATGATGATGTTGTTGATATATCTGAAAATTTAGCTATCCTCAAATATTGCTATGAGAATTATAAATAAAATTATGAAATTAATGCACTTATTAATAAAGTCTCCGCTGTCCAAGAAGAGACTAATATTTTGCAGGAATATATGGAAGAAGAAATTGATGAAACTATGAGCTCATTGGATGAAAAAGATGAGGAAGAGAGCGAAGAACAAAAGGAGGAAGAGCGGATTGATCACCCGTGCCCACCTTCTAATGAGAATAACTCTTCAACTCATACATTGTTTAATTCCCCTTCGTGCTTACCGAAGGATGATTGCTATGATGACTATTATGATCCCATTGATTATCTTGAAATATCCCTTTTTGATGATGCTTGTGGCCAGGATGCCAATATGAATTATGCTTATGGAGATGAACTTGCTATAGTTCCTTATGTTACACATGAAATTGTTGCTAGTGCACCCACGCACGATAGTCCTATTATCTTTTTGAATTCTCCAAACTACACTATATCGGAGAAGCTTGCACTTATTAAGGATTATATTGATGGGTTGCCTTTTACCATTGCACATGATGATTTTGATGAATATAATATGCATGTGCTTGCTGCTCCTACTTGCAATTATTATGAGAGAGGAACTCTATCTTCGCCTCTTAATGTTTCCAATACGTTAGAATTGCAAGAAACTGCTTATACTATGCATTGGCCTTTACTATGTGTGCATGAATTGTTCTTTTATGACATGCCGATGCATAGGAAGAGAGTTAGACTTTGTTGTTGCTTTATATATGTTACTTTGTGCTCACTACTAAATTACAAATCATTGTTAATTAAAATTGGCTTTGATATACCTTGGGATCCGGGTGGATTCACTACTTGAGCACTAAATGCCTAGCTTAATGCCTTTAAAGAAAGCGCTGCTAGGGAGACAACCCGGAACTTTTAGAGAGTCATTTATTTCTGCTGAGTGCTTTCATATAGTTTAAAAACGCAAAAAAGAAAGAGGGGAACCTAAAAACTTTTCAAAAAGGAAAGTGAAAGTGAGAAAGACAAGCATTGTTGAAGTGGGAGCTAGCCTTGAAATTTGTTCATGCTCACTGAAACTTTGTGAATCTTAATTACAGAAAATTTTAAATAAAAATAATTATCCCCTTGTAAAATTCCATTGTATTATAAAAATAATGTGCCAAGGTTTGCCTTTAGGATGTTTACAATGCTTGTTGGTTTGTACGGTGCAGGACAGAAACTTTGGCTGTAGTGCGCGATTTTACTTTTTTAACTGGAACGTCAATTGGTTCTGATTCTTTTTGCACTGTCTTTCTATACAACTTGTTTATTTTTCCTAATTTTGGTTGAATTTTTGGGTCAGCAGAAGTATGGTGGATGTACAGATTGCTACAGACTTTTCTGTTTTTGACAGATTCTGTTTTTGATGCATAGTTTGCTTGTTTTGATGAATCTATCAATTTATATCAGCGGATTAAGCCATGAAAAAGTTATATTACAGTAGACACAATGCATAGACAAAATATGAATTGATTTGCAACAGTACTTAGAGTGGTGATTTCCTTTATTATACTAACGGATCTTACCGAGTTTTCTGTTGAAGTTTTGTGTGGATGTAGTGTCTAATCGAGGATGTTTCGATGTGAGAAGAAGGAAGAAAGGCAAGAGCTCAAGCTTGGGGATGCCCGAGGCACCCCAAGTAAATATTCAAGGAGACTCAAGCTTCTAATCTTGGGGATGCTGGGGAGGCATCCCCTCTTTCTTCAACAAGTATCGGTATGTTTTCGAATTCGTTTCGTTCATGCATTATGTGCAAGTCTTGGAGCGTCTTTTGCATTTAGTTTTCATTTTTCTTTTATGCACCATGCTGGTATGAGATAGTCCTTGGTTGATTTATAGAATGCTCATTGTACTTCACTTATATCTTTTGAGTATGGCTTTATAGAATGCTTCATGTGCTTCACTTATATCATTTGAAGTTGGATTGCCCGTTTCTCTTTAATAGAAAACCGCCATTTGTAGAATGCTCTTTTGCTTCACTTATATTTGTTAGAGCGTGGGCATATCTTTTGTAGAAAGAATTAAACTCTCTTGCTTCACTTATATCTATTTAGAGAGATGACAGAAATTGGTCAATCACATGGTTAGTCACAAAATCCTACATAAACTTGTAGATCGCTGAATATGATATGTTTGATTCCTTGCAATAGTTTTGCGATATAAAGATTGTGATATTAGAGTTATGCTAGTGGGTGATTGTGTATTAGTAGAAATACTTGTGTTGAGGTTTGTGATTCTCGTAGCATGCACGTATGGTGAACCGCTTTGTGTTGAAGTTGGAGCACAATTTTATTTATTGATTGTCTTCCTTATGAGTGGCGGTCGGGGACGAGCGATGGTCTTTTCCTACCAATCTATCCCCTAGGAGCATGCGCGTAGTACTTTGTCTTCAATGGCTTGTAGATTTTTGCAATAAGTATATGAGTTCTTTATGACTAATGTTGAGTCCATGGATTATACGCACTCTCACCCTTCCACCATTGCTAGCTTCTCTTGTGCCGCGCAACTTTCACCGATACCATACACCCACCATATACTTCCTCAAAACAGCCACCATACCTACCTAACATGGCATTTCCATAGCCATTCCGAGATATATTGCCATGCAACTTCCATCATCATCATATACATGACTTGAGCTTTTCATTGTCATATTGCTTTGCATGATCATAAGATAGCTAGCATGATGTTTTCATGGCTTGTCCGTTTTTTAATGTCATTGCTATGCTAGATCATTGCACATCCCGGTACACCTCCGGAGGCATTCATATAGAGTCATATCTTTGTTCTAGATATCGAGTTGTAATATTGAGTTGTAAGTAAATAAAAAGTGTGATGATCATCATTATTAGAGCATTGCCCCAGTGAGGAAAGGATGATGGAGACAATGATTCCCCCACAAGTCGGGATGAGACTCCGGACTTTATGAAAAATAAAAGAGGCCAAAGAAGCCAAAAAAAAAAGAGGCCAAAGAAGCCCACCAAAAAAATAAAATAAAATAAAGAAAATAAAAAAATGAGAGAAAAAGAGAGAAGGGGCAATGTTACTATCCTTTTACCACACTTGTGCTTCAGAGTAGCACCATGTTCTTCATAGAGAAAGCCTCCTATGCTTTCACTTTCATATACTAGTGGGAATTTTCATTATAGAACTTGGCTTGTATATTCCGATGATGGGCTTCCTCAAATGCCCGAAGTCTTCATGAGCAAGCAAGTTGGATGCACACCCACTTAGTTTCGTTTTGAGTTTTCATACGCTTATAGCTCTAGTGCATCCGTTGCATGGCAATCCGTACTCACTCACATTGATATCTATTGATGGGCATCTCCATAGCCCGTTGATACGCCTAGGTTAGGTGAGACTTTCTCCCTTTTTATCTTCTCCACATAACGTCCACCATCATATTCTATTCCACCTATAGTGCTATGTCCATGGCTCATGCTCATGTATTGCGTGAAAGTTGAATTTTTTTGAGATTATTAAAGTATGAAATCAATTGCTTGGCTTGTCATCGGGGTTGTGCATGATTAAATACTGTGTGTGATGAAGATAGAACAACAGCCAGACTATATGATTTTGTAGGGATAACTTTATTTGGCCATGTTGTTTTGAAAAGACATGATTGCTTATTTGGTACGGTCGAAGTATTATTGTTTTTATGTCAAATGATAGACTATTGATTTGAATCACTCGTGTCTTAATATTCATGCCATGATTAGACATATGATCAAGATTATGCTAGGTAGCATTCCACATCAAAAATTATTCTTTTTTATCATTTACCTACTCGAGGACGAGAAGGAATTAAGCTTGGGGATGCTGATACGTCTCCGTCGTATCTATAATTTTTGATAGTTCCATGCCAATATTATTCACTTTCATATACTTTTTGGCAACTTTTTATATTATTTTTGGGACTAACATATTGATCCGATTGCTCGATGCGCCTCACTGCATTGCATGTTTTTGTTTCGTAGAAACCCAATATCAAACGGAGTCCAAACGAAAAAAAATGGACGGAGATTTTTTTTGGAATATTTATTATTTTTGGGAAGTAAAATCAACGCGAAACGGTATCCGAGGTGGGCACGAGGTAGGGGGGCGCGCCCTACCCCCCAGGCGCGCCCCTGACCCTCGTGGTCCACCCTTAAGGCGGTTGATGCTCTCCTTCTGGTGCAATAAAGCTAAATTTACAAGGAATATCTGAGCGAAAGATTCACCCCAATCGGAGTTACGGATCTCCAGATATAAAGGAAACGGTGAAGGGGTAGAATCTCCCAACGCAGAGAACGCAAAAACAGAGAGATAGATCCAATCTCGGAGGGGCTCTCGCCCCTCCCAAGCCATGGGAGCCAAGGACCAGAGGGGAAACCCTTCTCCCATCTAGGGAGGAGGTCAAGGAAGAAGAAGAAGAAGGGGGGATCTCTCCCCCTTGCTTCCGGTGGCGCCGGAGCGCTGCCGGGGGCTGTCATCATCACCGCGATCTTCACCAACAACTTCACCGCCTTCATCACCAACTCTTCCTCCCTCTATGCAGCGGTGTAACCTCTCTCTTACCCGCTGTAATCTCTACTTAAACATGGTGCTCAACGCTATATATTATTTCCAAATGATGTATGGCTATCCTTGTTGGGGAACGTAGTAATTTCAAAATTTTCCTACGCACACGCAAGATCATGGTGATGCATAGCAACGAGAGGGGAGAGTGTTGTCTACGTACCCTCGTAGACCGAAGCGGAAGCGTTCTACAACGATAGGAAGTAGTCGACGTTCTCCTCGCGATCCAACCGATCCCAGCGCCGTTACTCGGCGCCTCGAGTTCTTGACACGCGTACAGCTCGGTGGCGCTCCTCGGGCTCCGATCCAGCAGAGCTTCGGGGGAGAGTTCCGTCGACGACGGCGTGGTGACGATCTTGATGTTCTACCGACGCAGGGCTTCGCCTAAGCACCGCTACGATATGACCGAGGTGGATTATGGTGGAGGGGGGCACCGCACACGGCTAAGGAACGATCTCAAGGATCAACTTGTGTGTCCATGGGGTGCCCCTACCCCCGTATATAAAGGAGTGGAGGAGGGGGAGGGCCGGCCCTCTCTATGGCGCGCCCTAGGGGAGTCCTACTCCCACCGGGAGTAGGATTCCCCCTTTCCTAGTCCAACTAGGAACCCTTCCATATAGTAGTAGTAGGAGAGAAGGAAAGGGAAGAGAAAAGGAGAAGGAAGGAAGGGGGCGCCCCCCCTCCCTAGTCCAATTCGGACTAGCCAAAGGGGAGGGGTGCGGCCACCCTTTAGGCCCTCTCTCTCTTTTCCCGTATGGCCCAATGAGGCCCAATACGAATTCCCGTAACTCTCCCAGACTCAAAAAAATTCGAATCACTCGGAACCTTTCCGAACTCGAATATAGTCGTCAATATATCGATCTTTACGTCTCGACCATTTCGAGACTCCTCGTCATGTCCCCGATCACATCCGGGACTCCGAACTCCTTCGGTACATCAAAATACATAAACTCATAATATAACCGTCATCGAAACCTTAAGCGTGCGGACCCTACGGTTCGAGAATAATGTAGACATGACCGAGACACGTCTCCGGTCAATAACCAATAGCGGGACCTGGATGCCCATATTGGTTCCTACATATTCTACGAAGATCTTTATCGGTCAGACCGCATAACAACATACGTTGTTCCCTTTGTCATCGGTATGTTACTTGCCCGAGATTCGATCGTCGGTATCCAATACCTAGTTCAATCTCGTTACCGCAAGTCTCTTTACTCGCTCGTAATACATCATCTCACAGCTAACTCATTAGTTGTAATGCTTGCAAGGCTTAAGTGATGTGTATTACCGAGAGGGCCCAGAGATACCTCTCCGACAATCGGAGTGACAAAACCTAATCTCGAAATACGCCAACCCAACATCTGCCTTTGGAGACACCTGTAGTACTCCTTTATAATCACGTTGTGACGTTTGGTAGTACCCAAAGTGTTCCTCCGGTAAACGGGAGTTGCATAATCTCATAGTTATAGGAACATGTATAAGTCATGGATAAAAGCAGTAGCAACATACTAAACGATCATGTGCTAAGCTAATGGAATGGGTCATGTCAATCAGATCATTCAACTAATGATGTGACCTTGTTAATCAAATAACAACCCTTTGTTTATGGTTAGGAAACATAACCATCTTTGATTAACAAGCTAGTCTAGTAGAGGCATACTAGTGACACTCTGTTTGTCTATGTATTCACACATGTATTATGTTTCCGGTTAATACAATTCTAGCATGAATAATAAACATTTATCATGAAATAAGGAAATAAATAATAACTTTATTATTGCCTCTAGGGCATATTTCCTTCAATCCTATGATCTTTGAGTAGATCTGTTTTGTCCTAATGGCTATTTGATGATCGTGATTGGTTTGAGTTGTATGTTTTATTATTGGTGCTGTCCTATGGTGCTCTCCGTGTCGCGCAAGCATGAGGGATTCCCGCTGTAGGGTTTGCAATATGTTTATGATTTGCTTATGGTGGGTGGCGTGAGTGACAGAAGCACAAACCTGAGTAAGTAGGTTGTTTGCGTATGGGATAAAGGGGACTTGATACTTTAATGCTATGGTTGGGTTTTACCTTAATGAATCTTTAGTAGTTGCGGATGCTTGCTAGACTTCCAATCATAAGTGCATATGATCCAAGTAGAGAAAGTATGTTAGCTTATGCCTCTACCTCAAATAAAATTGCAATAATGATTACCGGTCTAGTTATCGATTGCCTAGGGACAAATAACTTTCTCGTGACAACAAGCTCTTTACTTTTACTAATTTAGATGTGTCTTTATCTAAACAGCCCCTAGTTTATATTTACGTGTTCTTTTCTTTCTTGCAAACCTATCCTATCACACCTACAAAGTCCTTCTAGTTTCATACTTGTTCTAGGTAAAGCGAATGTCAAGCGTGCGTAGAGTCGTATCAGTGGCCGATAGGACTTGAGAGAATATTTGTTCTACCTTTAGCTCCTTGTTGGGTTCGACACTCTTACTTATTGAAAGAGGCTACAACTATCCCCTATACTTGTGGGTTTTCAGCAGTCTCTTAATGCTAGAATGAAACCTGACCCTGCTTTTGCTACTTCACCTATCAGTGTTACTGATAAGGATTATGAATTCTCTGTTGATCCTGAAATTATTACTTTGGTTGAATTTGATCCTTTTTATGGCCTTGAATCTGAAACTGTTGTGGGACATCTTACCAAGTTGAATGATATAGCCACCCTGTTTACTCATGATGATAAATCTCGCTATTATTATATCCTTAAGATATTTCCATTCTCATTAAAGGGTGATGCTAAGACTTGATTTAATTCTCTTTCCCCTGGTTGTGTGCGTAGTCCCCAGGATATGATTTATTACTTCTCTGCTAAATATTTCCCAGCTCATAAGAAACAAGCTGCCTTGCGGGAAATATATACTTTTGTGCAAATCAAAGAAGAGAGTCTCCCACAAGCTTGGGGCAGGCTTCTCCGATTACTTAATGCTTTGCCTGATCATCCTCTTAAGAAAAATGAAATACTTGATATCTTTTATAATGGACTAACTGATGCTTCCAAGGACTACTTGGATTGTTGTGCTGGTTGTGTTTTCAGGGAAAGAATAGTCAACGAAGCTGAATTACTATTGAATAATATGTTGACTAATGAAAATAATTGGACTCTCCCTGAGCCAATTCCTGAGGCAATTCCTGAACCAATTGAGCCAACGAAACACAATTTCCACCACCGTAACCTTCTGTATCCGCGAGATCCCATCTTGGAGCCTTCGCCGGTGCTCCACCGGAGGGGGAATCGACCATGGACGGCTTCTACATCAACACCATAGCCCCTCCTATGAGTTGTGAGTAGTTTACCACAGACCTTCGGGTCCACTAGATGGCTTCTTCTCTCTTTTTGGATCTCAATACAATGTTCTCCCCCTCTCTTGTGGAGATCTATTCGATGTAAAATTCTTTTTGCGGTGTGTTTGTCGAGATTCGATGAATTGTGGGTTTATGATCAAGTTTATCTATGAGAAATATTTGAATCTTCTCTGAATTCTTTTATGTATGATTGAGTTATCTTTGCAAGTCTCTTCAAATTATCAGTTTGGTTTGGCCTACTAGATTGATCTTTCTTGCCATGGGACAAGTGCTTAGCTAATAGCTCTATTCTCTGAGTCACTTGGGATTTATATCTGTTGATCACTATGAGGAACTTGAAAGATGAAAGAACCAAGATTTTGCCCTCAACTACGAGGGGAGGTAAGGAACTGCCATCTAGCTCTGCACTAGATTCTCCTTCTGTTATTAGTAAGCTTGCGACTCCTAAACCTGCTACTGCTATGAATTCTGATATGTCGCATGTTATTGATGATGCCACTTCTGCTATGCATGATACTTATGATGAAACTACTTCTGTGCGTGATACTACTTTGCTATTAGGTGAATTTCTTAATGAACAACTTGCTACGGCTAGAGAGAATGAAATTATTGAAGATTCTATTATTGATGATAGTGATGATGAAAAAAGTTATCCCAATGATTATGAATTGCCTGTTGTTCCTGAGGGTTATGTTATGGAAGAGGAAGCTGCTAGAGCTATCTTTGCTTGTAAAGATAGATATGATCTTAAGAAATTATTAGCTAAATGGAAGCAGCAATCTCTTAATGCTAGAATGAAACCCGACCCTACTTTTGCTACTTCACCTATCTGTGTTACTTATTAGGATTATGAATTCTCTGTTGATCCTGAAATTATTACTTTGGTTGAATCTGATCCTTTTTATGGCCTTGAATCTGAAACTGTTGTGGCACATCTTACCAAGTTGAATGATATAGCCACCTTGTTTACTCATGATGATAAATCTCGCTATTATTATATCCTTAAGATATTTCCGTTCTCATTAAAGGGTGATGCTAAGACTTGGTTTAATTCTCTTGCTCCTGATTGTGTGTGTAGTCGCCAGGATATGATTTATTACTTCTCTGCTAAATATTTCCCTGCCCATAAGAAACAAGCTGCCTTGCGGGAAATATACAATTTTGTGCAAATCAAAGAAGAGAGTCTCCCACAAGCTTGGGGGAGGCTTCTCCGATTACTTAATGCTTTGCCTGATCATCCTCTTAAGAAAAATGAAATACTTGATATCTTTTATAATGGACTAACCGATGCTTCCAAGGACTACTTGGATAGTTGTGCTGGTTGTGTTTTCGGGAAAGAAACGATCGTGATTTAAGCTGAATTACTATTGAATAATATGTTGACTAATGAAAATAATTGACTCTTCCCGAGCCAATTCCCGAGGCAATTCTGAACCAATTGAGCCAACTCCGAGCCTATTCCTAAACCCACTCCGAAGAAGAGAGGTGTTTTATTTCTCAGTCCTGAAGATATGCAAGAGGCAAAGAAATCAATGAAAGAAAAAGGTATAAAAGCTGAAGATGTTAAGAATTTACACATTTATATCATTTTTGGGACTAACCTACTAACCGGAGGCCCAACCCGTATTGCTGTTTTTTTTGCCTATTTCAGTATTTCGAAGAAAAGGGATATCAAACGGAGTCCAAACGGAATGAAACCTCCGGGAGCGTGATTTTTGGAATGAACGTGATCCAGGGAACTTGGAGTGCAAGTCAAGAAGCAGCCGAGGCGGACACGAGATAGGAGGGCGCGCCCACCCCCTCTGGGCGCGCCCCCTGTCTTGTGGGCCCCTCGGGCGGCCACAGGTGTACTTCTTCCTCCTATATAAGCCTACGTACCCCGAAAACATCCAGGGAGCCAATGAAACACAATTTCCACCACCGTAACCTTATGTATCCACGAGATTCCATCTTGGAGTCTTCGCCGGCGCTCCGCCGGAGGGGGAATCGACCACGGAGGGCTTGTACATCAACACCATAGCCCCTCCGATGAGTTGTGAGTAGTTTACCACAGACCTTCGGGTCCATAGTTATTAGCTAGATGGCTTATTCTCTCTTTTTGGATCTCAATACAATGTTCTCCCCCTCTCTTGTGGAGATCTATTCGATGTAAACTCTTTTTGCGGTGTGTTTGTCGAGATCCGATGAATTGTGGGTTTATGATCAAGTTTATCTATGAGAAATATTTGAATCTTCTCTGAATTCTTTTATGTATGATTGAGTTATCTTTGCAAGTCTCTTCGAATTATCAGTTTGGTTTGGCCTACTAGATTGATCTTTCTTGCCATGGGAGAAGTGCTTAGCTTTGGGTTCAATCTTGCGGTGTCCTTTCCCAAAGGATGTGGGGCAGCAAAGGCACATATTGTATTGTTGCCATCGAGGATAAAAAGATGGGGTTTATATCATATTGCTTGAGTTTATCCCTCTACATGATGTCATCTTGAGTTTATCCCCCGGTGTCCATCTTCTGCTATATGAAGGCTTTTACCCTGGAAAAAATCGTGGGCAAGCTTACGGGACGAAACTCCTCCGCCACAAGGCGAAACCTTGGCGGAACCAATCTAGAGCTCTGGCAGAGCTGTTCTGCCGATGACACTTCCCTCCAGGAGGGGGAAATCATCACCATCGTCATCACCAACGATCCTCTCATCGGAAGGGGGTCAATCTCCATCAACATCTTCACCAGCACCATCTCCTCTCAAAACCCTAGTTCATCTCTTGTATCCAATCTTGTATCAAAACCACAAATTGGTACCTGTGGGTTGCTAGTAGTGTTGATTACTCCTTGTAGTTGATGCTAATTGGTTCCTCTAGTGGTGTCATTTGAACGTCGACTACATGACACTTCACCATTATTTGGGCCTAGAGGAAGGCATTGGGAAGTAATAAGTAGATGCTGGGTTGCTAGAGTGACAGAAGCTTAAACCCTAGTTTATGCGTTGCTTCGTTAGGGGCTGATTTGGATCCATATGTTTAATGCCGTGGTTAGTGTCGGTGTCAAAACCGGCGGATCTCGGGTAGGGGGTCCCAAGCAGTGCGTCTTAGGATCAATGGTAATAGGAGGCAAGGGACACAATGTTTACCCAGGTTCGGGCCCTCTCGATGGAGGTAAGACCCTACTCCTGCTTGATTGATATTGATGATATGGGTATTACAAGAGTTGATCTACCACGAGATCAAATAGGCTAAACCCTAGAAGGTAGCCTATGGTGTTGTTCTATATCTCTATCGACTAGCCTGGCCTCGGTTTATATAATGCACCAGAGGCCTAGGATAACATGAGTCCTAGCCGAATACGCCGGTGGGGGAGGAGTCCTTGTCTTGATCGCCAAGTCTTGTGGATTCTTCCTTGTATGCGGCAGCTGTCCGGACTAGCCCATGAGTATACGGCCATGGGGGTCCTCGGCCCAATCCAACTGATCGGGAGACGACGCATTGAGTATCCCCTAGTCCAGACACCGTCGAGAGCCCGAACCGGTCCTCGTTAGGGACGCCTCGATTCTTCCGAACTGTTCTTCATCTTCGGTTGCCGGTCTTGAAAACTGGTTCAACAAATCTTCTCATCTTCTATCTTGAGGATCGCCGAAATGCATTCGACGAGTTTATACGTCGGGTATCTGAGGAGCCCCTTTAAGTTTCCGGCCTTTGTCAATGCCTTATTATTTTTATGCCACACCTCGGGTTCGAAGTTGTTCCCGGGCGGCAACGTCCTCTTGCATCCGAGCTCCAACGCCGGACTGCATTCGAGGTATCTCTTGCAGCCGAGTACCAATGTCGGACTGCTTCCCAGCTCTAACGCCGGACTATGTATCCGAGCTCCAACGCCGGACTGTGTCCAAGCTCCAATGCCGGACTATATCCAAGATGTCATAGATCATCTTGGTCCAAAAAAGTTGAAGGAGTTTAGCCGAGCTTAATGCCGGAAATGCCCTCTAAGGAACCAGCCACTTGCTTCCGAGCTATATGCCGAACTGCTTCCGAGGTGGTTAAGCACCTCGGTCATGGGCTGATTTTTGCCAATATTTTTGATTGGTGCAATTTATTCTCTGTCGAGATACATAGCCAGTAGCCCTCAAGGTGGGTATCGGTCTAAAACCCGAGATGTACATGAAGGATGACATAAGACCGCTGATCCCCGTAGCCGCTAAGACTCAGGTTGATTTGCAAAATCGGTCTGAGGATCAAGTCCTAGCTCGGCAGAATACTTCGGGACACAAAAAGCAGTGTGCTCAGTCCTCGAGACTCAGGTTGGGTGCGGCCGACCAACCTGAGGATCAAAATCTCCTCGGAAACTATATTGCACTTAGAATTTTTTGCATAGAACAGGCAATGCAGTAGGCCCCGAGACACTGGTCGGGTGGCAACACCAGATCAGGGGATCGATGTGCCCCTTTAATATTTGTAAATAATAAGCCCGAAGCCCAGTAGCCCCCGAGCCTTAATGCGGGCATGGGAGGCCGAATTAAGGATCGATATCCATAGTAAAATCACAAATTATGTGTAATGACTCTATGTATCCAAGTACTTTACGTCATTAATGCTCGGATCCGCGTTGTACAAAACTTTGTTGACCGACCATCGGCTTCCACCTCCTCGGCCAATAGCCGAGGAGTGTTTGTCCTACTTTATAAAGCCTTTATGGGGGCAAAGATTTACAACAAACAAGGCAATCTGGCCATGTTCTATAAACAAAGGTACGCGGAGAGACATGTTATATTACTGTTGAACAGAAGAAATGTCTTCCAAAGAAAATAGTCCCGCTATCGGTTCCTTTCTTTGGGTTGTCATGCTAAGCATGATCATGAAACCTCAGCTCCAATGTAAGAGCAAAATATTGAGGATTTAGTTTGGGAGGCCAGTTAATAGCCACCGGTAGTGTTCAGCGACAGTCGAGGTCAAGCCGTGAACACTTCGGCCATTGTTATGAATGGCCCGTCGTTTGACGCTGTCATCCGATCACCGACCAGCTTATGCTTATTGTGACAGTCAGTTTTCGGCTTTCTCCACTGAGGTGCTTAACCATGTGAGCTGGAAGCACAATCGCAGTGGTTCTCCCTTTGCACACCTAGCCGAACAAAGCAGAACATAGGAGGCAAGCGCAGGATCCGGGCAACCCAACTATTGACCGAAGACACAATTCGAAGCCGATGCATATATAGCAATATCCGAGAATGTTTTTGCCGAATCTCTAAAGGTGTCCGGCGTTGCACTACGAGACTTGTGCTGAAAACACACAAATAGTTTAGAAGTGCCATCGGCTCGAAAAGCCAAAAAACTTATTCAAAAGGTTAATGTCCGAACTAGATCAAGTGTTCGGTGCCAATTCGAAAATTGGACTTTAGAAAAAAAAAGGTGCTTCTGCCGTGCTTTCACATGACACATCCTATCTCAAAACCTCAAGCGGGTCAGCCTACAGCTTCAACCTCCTATCCTGAAGGCGGAGTACTTCTTACTAGGCCAGTTTAGCAAACTAAACTCTAGCGGCTTTGAGAGAGAAATTAGGCTCCCCGGCTAGTGACCGCACACTTGTGTTGAAAAAAGGAGTGATAAATAATAATAAAAACTTTGCAACGACTAAGAAGAAAAACACTTATCATAAAACGGCTCATATAAATTTAAGAGCCCCCAAGTGACTTGGGTAAAAGAATGATTGCATGTATCGAAGTACTTATATCATATCTATGTTCAACCGAACTTTAAACGCGTATTAACCGACCGTCGGCTTCTCCCTCTTCGGTCAAGGACCGAAAAGTGTTATGTACTCCATCTGTCGAGAATATCGACGATGTTTCCAATAACTAGGCAATCAGGCCATAAGGCTGTAATGCATAAAGCGCTCGGGAACTTATGCTATATTATCGCGAAGAGTAAGAAGCATCTTCAAGAAAATAGTACCCCCACCGATACCTTTCTTCGGTGCTCATTGTTATTATGAGACTTGTGCAATAGATTTTTTGTACTCATGAGTTCCGTTATGTGCCGACCATGATTGAAAACAATAAGAGCGCTAGCTTTCGGCTTCACCCAGTATGAGGTCCGGCTCGGTTGACCCGATCGTGACAATCACAGAGGTGCTCCCTTTACTCCCTAGCCGAACAATCGGGAACGTAGGGGTAAGCACAGGAGCCAAGCAACCCAGCTTGCAAATCGCTTAAGTCAATATGGTGCATATTGTGGCATAATACACGAACAAGGAACGAAGCCGTACAAGTATAACCATATGCAAGAGGAAAAAGCTTCATGAAGGAAGCCCCCAAGTAAACGGGGTATTTGAATTTGCACGTCACAAACAAAGTTTTCACAAGGAAATTTTTACAAGCAACTTTTTTCCAAAAAATTATAATCCTTGGCTGAGCCGACCACAAGTTAAAAATTTAAAACTTTGAGCATGAAGACAACTTAGCTGGTTAATGTGTTCGGTATTGACGACGCGGTCCGAGCTTGATGCGGGACAAGGTTCCATCCCAGAGCCGGTCCCGAGGTGGCGGAGCAAAGAGCTCGGCAATCCGAAGTGGTGACATAGCACGGTCAATGCAGGACGGCAGGGTGATGCCGAAGTCCCCGGCATGGGGTAATGAAGTGTTGACGAAGCCCCCCGTCTAGCCGAGGTGACGCCAAAGGATATAGTCCGGCTGGATCATTTTCCTGTGTACAAAAAATTAGTGCAAACCGGAGATAATAGTAATAATAATAAAAATAACAAAATTCGTTGCATAACAAATAATTTATGCAAAGTGAGTAATAAAAGAAATAGGGCCTGGCGCCGAAGTCAATATCGATGCAGGGCGGCAGCGTGATGCGGTAAAGGCATGGGAAGGCCTGAATTCACAGGTCGGTTCGAGTTCCGGATGTGGCGTTCGCCGGACTATGTACGGAAACTGACCGAACCACCATGCGGCCGTCGTTAATGCGGCCACCATTTGATAGACCTGCGTATATATGACGGACAAACCACAGTAATAATTCATTGGGAAAAATGAACCCTAACAAGCAAAAAATACTAGGATTAATAGCACCTGGCTTATTTGTTGTAGCAATCCGAAGAAAGGTGATTCCCAAAATTGGGACTCGATCCGCACACCTATCGCCTGATGGGCGATAAAGCAACGGCATGTCGATGCTGGCAAAGGTTGGCTCGCCGAGGCAAAGCCCTCGGTCCAGCTAACGTGATGGAGCTGGTCGGCCAGCAACGCCAAAGTCTCCGGAGAAGGTTGATGAAGAGATAATGAAGCCCCTGGTCCAGCGATGCAGGTCATGACGTGGTCGATGCAGGTGTGCCCGCTCCGTGTAATCCGTGGGGCGGCGATGTTGGTGATGATTTATCCTTCGTGATGTTGAACTATTGTTCGGCTGGCCGAGATGATGATCCGAAGAAATTGAGCTCGGCTCAACAAAGCGACGACGTGTCTGACGCAGGTCGGCCGCCGTGGAGTGATGTTGTCGGGCTGGTTTGACACCGGCGCGAAGGTGAAGTTCGTATTGCAAGAATACTTTTAATACAACTGGGATGTGTTTGAGAATAAAACACAACACCCCATACGAAAACTTCCTTCAAAAAGGATGTCCGAGATCCCATTCATAAAGAAGATGAATTCGGGTCGGATTCATTCTCGCGCAGAAAACAGATCCAAAAAGTGATGCACTAATCGGAAGTTTCGTGGAGTTTGGACGGTCGGATCGAGCTGAATTTTTGGCAGGTGGTAGATATGGTAATTCCGCAGTAGATCAACGGTTGGATCTTCCAAAGGATATCTGAGCTAGATGCTGGATACCATGCCCTAAACTCGTCCGGATTCTCGTCCAGATTCAACAGGGCTATGGTATATTGGAGATTGCCAGAGATTCCTCCATCGGAACTCGACAAAATTTTTGCAGGGTTGTTGTAGACTTAATTCCGCATAATTCCACCGAAGTAATCGTTTAGGCGACACTCGAGGAGGCGGTGGCGGCGGATACAAGTTTGCTGTCCAGAAAAACAGCACGGTCGCCTGAGGGCAATGTTGACGTTGAGCCCCCGAGCTCCATGGATGACTCCTCCATGATCTTGATAGAGATCGGAGTTGGTGTTGATGAAGGCCCTCATCCGAACATGACAATCGGAGGTAGGGCGCAGTCCTCGGTCAAGCCAAGGTGACCAGTCGAGCTGGTGACGAAGAAGCCGACGTCGCAGCTGACTGCAATCGAGCCATTGATCCTTTCGCCCGATCACACAGCGGAACTCTCAATGAAAGCACCAATGTCGGTGTCAAAACCGGCGGATCTCGGTAGGGGGTCCCAAGCAAGTCGTCTTAGGATCAATGGTAACAGGAGGCAAGGGACACAATGTTTACCTGTGTTCGGCCCTCTCGATGGAGGTAAAACCCTACTCCTGCTTGATTGATATTGATGATATGGGTATTACAAGAGTTGATCTACCACAAGATCAGAGAGGCTAAACCCTAGAAGGTAGCCTATGGTATGATTTTTGTTGTATATCTCTATCGACTAGCCTGGCCTCGGTTTATATAATGCACCAGAGGCCTAGGATAACATGAGTCCTAGCCGAATACACCGGTGGGGGAGGAGTCCTTGTCTTGATCACCAAGTCTTGTGGATTCTTCCTTGTATGCGGCAGCTGTCCGGACTGGCCCATGAGTATACGGCCATGGAGGTCCTCGGCCCAATCCAACTGATCGGGAGACGACGCGTTGAGTATCCCCTAGTCCAGGACACCGTCAGTTAGGTTTACCTTAATACTTCCTTTGTAGTTACGGACACTTGCAATAGGGGTTAATCATAAGTGGGATGCTTGTCCAAGTAAGTGCAGTACCCAAGCACCGGTCCACCCACATATCAAATTATCAAAGTATCGAACGCGAATCATATGAACGTGATGAAAACTAGCTTGACGATAATTCCCATGTGCACTATTCAAGATATCTTCCGATATTCCGATAAATCGGCCGGTTTATCGCTTACCGTTGTCTGACCGGTAAGATAAATCGGCCGATAAATTAGCCGATATGGCAATAAATCGGCCAATATGCCGATAAGCTGGCCGATTTACCCCTTATTATGGGTCGACCGATAAGTTCCCGATAAGCGATATCCCCAACATTGCCCATGTGTCCTCGGGAGCTCCTTTCTCATTATAAGAAATTGTCCAAGCTTATCCTTTGCTACATAAACGATTGGGCCACCTTGCTGCACTTTATTTACTTGTTACACGTTACAATTTATCTTATCACAAAACTATCTATTACCTACAATTTCAGTGCTTGCAGAGAAAACCTTACTGAAAACCGCTTATCATTTCCTTCTGCTCCTCGTTGGGTTCGACACTCTTACTTATCGAAAGGACTACGATAGATCCCTTACACTTGTGGGTCATCAGTGGCCCATGCTCCCCCATCCACCGGATTGGAGCCATCTCTCTGCCGTGGGGCGCCACTGACGTCAGCAGTGTCGTTGAGCGCCCCACCGTTGTCCGGCGGTCCAGCTGGATCGTCGGTGGAGGCTGACCGGCTGCCTGTTCAGGGTGAGGCAGGAGGCCCCATCCCGGGCAGGATCACTCGGGAGGAGGTGATTGCGTTCAGCGGGATTCCAGACCCGGTCTCTGAGGGGCGACGTTTGAGCTGCCGTCTCCAGGACCATCCGGAGGTTGACGACATACAGCAGCGGTGCGTCATGAGGGCGGCCAAGCTTCGTGACGTTGAGGTCACTACTGGTATGTCGGTTAATACCTCTAATTTCATCTTGCATTTTACTAATGACGAGATTGTTAATGATGTAAACCAATTAGGAATTTCACTAGGTAGAAATGATAGTGAAATTTCAGAGTGTAATGTTTTGAGACCAAATTTAGCTTCCCAAACTGGCTAATGGAATAACCTGATTTGATACATAAACACAGATCCTTCCGTACAGCAATTGTTCGGTATACTTCATTGAAGCAAAATGAACAACACCACTGAGATATTTTAAATATGCATGTCCAATTTTGGTAGAAACATTCTTGTTTTCAGTATTTAAATTTTGTACATTGGTTTTACTGGACGAAAACATAATTGAAATGTTCTCTCGAGATAATTCCAATTTTTTTACAAAAGGGAAGATATTTACGGCACCAATGCACCGAGAGGAAGATTAGTTGCTTACATATCCAAGAGCACATGCACATCTACGAACAAGAAAGTTTCACTTGATAACATATACAAACAAAGAAGATTTTTGTGTCTAAATTAAAGAACTGAGGGAGCCTGATGTGAAACAGAGTACTCTGTGAAACAAGATGAACACCAATGGCGGCAACATACAGATCTTGCGGCCAAGCTGTTGCTGCCGTTGTATCCAATGGAGGCAGGTCGCGGAACTTCACGGTGTATTGGAGCAAGACTTGACGCTGCATGCGGGAGGGAGCACGAGATGGCGGCTGCAGACCCTGACATGGTTGGAGATGGAGGCGGCGTATCTTTGACCCGACAGATCTGCAACTGCAAGTAGTGATGCCGAGGAACGTCATATCTGGCTTGTTGAGGCTCAGGGTGGTTGCTTCGGCGTGGCCGGCAGCGCACATCACATTGGGGAGAATAAGGACGGTGCTCGCCGTCGCCGGCAGCCCATGCGTGAGACGGCGAGAGAGAACTTTGAACTGGAAACGTGGGAGACGAGTAAGGGAACTCGGGCTGCAATATTTGTTATGTGGAGGGTGCTTATTAAAAATGTCTAGCATCTCTCCCCCTTACTCGGTCCGTACCACAAGATTTCCATCGAATGGCCTTGTTGACGAGATCGCATGATTGCACTTAAGGTGCTGATCCTATACAAGTTCCCCCCTGGACGTATTTATAGTGGTTACATGGGGTGTTTCGAAGGAGAGGAATAACGAATGCTATAAGGATCAGGCCATGTCATGATGCATGGCTAGCCAGGTTCAAGGAAGATTTCTCTATGACGATACAACGCTGTAAGCAGAGCCTAGTGCCTTTTACCCATTTCTTTGTTAAGAGCATCCCTTACCCATTCCTTTGTTTAGAGCATCTCTAGCACACCTCTTAAAAACGGTCAAACCTGTAAAAAAAACAAGGCATTTACAGTTTTGATCGAAAAAACGGTCCCTAGCAGACCCCGTAAAGTTTGATCGACCCTTAAAAATTTTAAGGGGCACCAAGGATCCATCCGCGAGAACCCCATATTTATAGATTGAAGGGCAATATACAGTTCAACCCGTAAACAGTCAAACCTTGTCGGAGCAAATGCGCCGCCGCGGAACTGGTCGGAATCAACCCAAAACTCGTAGGAATCCATCGCCGCACATTAGAAAAGGTCGCCGCACGCCGGAATTTGTCGATGTCGGCCCAAATTGTGGCCGGCTCGACCTTCACCGCCAAGGCGAGGCCGGCCACGAGCGGGGTGGAGCAGGCCGTCGGCGGCCCGAATCAAGGCGTGGTGGTGGGAGAATGGCAAGAGAGGGGCGGCCGGGCGGGGAGGCGCGACAGGCGGGCGTGGCGGGCGAAGCGCGACGGGGCAGGCGCGCCGGGCAGGGCGTGCATGGCCGGGGCTGGACGGGCGGGGGCGGGTGGCGGCCGGGGCGGGCATGGAACGATTGCGTGATGTATCGGCCTGGTTTCGCACCGTAAAAACGGTTTAAAGGGCCCTTTAAACGTGTTTTAAAGGGTTGGCTTTTAATGGATCTGTACTAAAGATACTCTTAGTCTATCTGTCTCTGTTTTGCCTGCTTTAGTTTAGCCTTTTCTGTTGTAGTAGTAGCTTCCTTTTCTCTATGTAAATTCTTGAGTCTATTAATATATGTCAGTGGGGGCTTTCCCCTGGTCAATTATTTGTTGCTATCTCTTTTAAAATTGACCTAAATATGTTTTTGTAACAAGTAAAACTCTCAACCACGTTCTGCGCTCCATATGTATATATGTATAGCTTGAGACTCCCTTCAGTTTTTAACATTACAATATTGTAGTTCTAGTCGGATGGTTCTTACCTATTTATAAAACTCTACATATACCAATACAGAGAGGGTGCAATTGATATATTGAGTTACAAGTAGTATTAATTCATATTTAATTATTTTTTCGAAGAAAACCAGAGTGTGTTGAATCGTGCTCTGTAGAAATGGAGATGAAACACGGAAATAAACTCACTGTTTTGGAATGAGCGGCATTGGGAAACTAGGTGGAACCCATTTGTTTTTTCACGCGACCAATAAATTTGTGATCTCTACAAGGCCATGGCAAGTCTTAGGGGCTTTTTTGGGAGAGTAGAATTTAGGGCCTATTTGGATTGAAGTATTTTCATTGAACTTCTGGAAAATTTGAAAACCAAGGAAATGTTTGTATGGAAGCCCTTTGGATCATATGATTAGGCGGGTTACCAAATTCCTATGAAATCCATTACCAAGCCCGCATTCCATAGGAATTCTAACATGAGATCAAACCTCTTTTGAGAAGTCTAATGCTCCTTCACTCTATCTCTCTATACCACACAATCTCCTAAAGTTCATGTGTTTCTTTCATGTCCACCATCCAAAGGCACACAATGTAAGATTCCCATGTTTGTTAATCTTGTAAAATTTCCTGGTACGTGACATCGCAATGCAGCATTTTCTTTTATTCCTTCATTTTTCATATTCCTACAATTCAAACTAGCCCTTACCTTGTAAAGTTCATTTATCGACAAACACTATACTCATATATAGTAAGGTTAGATTTTCCATTTCACTTTCTCTTTCTCTTTTATCATTACTGCTTCAAAGTTAGTATGTTAAATTTGGGCTCCTCAAAGCATGCGAAGTTTCCGAATCATCTCGGTGTTAGTTATAGTCATGCCAAGTTACTTTACGATAGTGAAGAACACTAGGAGCACATGAACCCCTCATATCCTACAATTATCTTAGTCAACTTTCAAAACTGTTTGCATGCAAGTACCAAAGGATACGAAGATCCTAACCGAAGCACTGCAATATCGACTAACAACTGAATCTTTCTAAACCAACAGAGCGGTAACACCTCCACTGGTGGCATGCTGCCCAACTTCTTGGATGAGCTTGGGGAACTCATACCATCGTAAGCGATCGTGTTCCCTCCAAGTGAACATGGGACACCACCATCATCCTAGTTCTTCACTGTTGCCTCATAGTTCAGGGATTGCCAATGGGTGATACAATTGCATCCCGACATATCTACCACTGCTAACCATGATTTTGAGACGCTGCACAGTCTCTTAAACGATTTTCAACCAGATTGTACGAAAGGAGATATCAGTATTTCAAACAAGAAGCTATCAACCGCATATTTCTACAATCTGCTTACTTTTCAAGGGGTAAATTGTCCCTTGGCTCCTTACATTTGGGACAAGATCATTCCCAACAAAGCATCGAATTTTTCTATGGGTTGCACTTAGAGGCAGTCTGAATACAAGAGTTGATATGGTTAGGAAGCAATGGAGAACGATTGTGCATCATAATGGGCGCGATCTTTGCCCGGCTACATAGACTAAATGTCCCATTATCCTTCGATGCAAACTAGCAGACGATGTACGGGATAAGGCCGACCTAAGATACTTAGCTCATACCTCGCCAAAGCTTCAATATTTATTGTGCTCAACCAGGCCAATGGATACCTATGGCAGGCTAGGAAATGTTTTCCTTGCGGCATGCGCGGTGGCACTTTGGACAGCTCATAACGCCCAAGTCTTCGACAACGGTCAATGGCATGTCACACGTAATTTTGCTGAGGTTTCTGGACTGTTCAGGCTATGGAGTTCTCATGCCCGAAGAGAAGTAGATAGGAATGTCCTAATTAGCTAGGATGATGTAATGTGGTAATATGTATGTCCCATGTGTGTACTCCTCCCCTCCTGCCTTCTCTTCTAGGCTTGGTGATGGTCTGTTGCACACTCGGTGCAGGGTTACATCGATTTCATGTAATTGACTGGTCATTTGGGTTCGCACCTGTTTTGAATGCATAAGGTAGAAGATGATTTTTTTTATTTTCCATAAAAAAATTGGAAGGAAAATAGCTGACCAAGAAAGCTCCTCTCTCTCTCTCTCTCTGGGTGGATGGGTGACAGGGTGGGGGTGAAATGTACTATCTGTCTTCATTGGTTCAAAGTGACAATTCGCCCCTGGGAGTATATATCTAGCACTTGGTAAATTGACATAAATAGTTTTATCTACCAACTACAACATCATTCTTCTCAACCACCCTACGTGCTCCATATGTATATATACGCATAGCTCGAGGCTACTCTCACTATTTCACATTATGATATAACAGTTCTAGTCTCCCTCTTCTAAAATCGCTTGCTATAGCACCATAGAGGTTGCGCAGTTCACATGTTTAATTACAAGTAGTAATATCTTTCTGCGCTTGGTCATATTTTTTCGTCCAGAGCTGCAGTAGGTTGTCTCTTGCTCTATACGCGGAGATGTTGATGAAACATAGGCACAAATTCACTTGGAATGAGCGGCATTCAGAAAATACGTGTTACTCGTTTCATTCCTCATGCGACCAACACATCTGTGGTCTCTACCAGATCCATTGTAAGATCTTTCGATTGGTGTGATCTCTTGTACTAAACTAGTGCTTTCACAAGCATTTCGACGTGCAACCAACCCCTCCCAAATCTGAGATTCAAGTGGGGTTTACGTCTCACTGAGAAGAGAGTTAGAGTTGTGTCGAATATTGCGTACAAGGTAGGTTACAGTTGAACTAGGAGTTGTATTGTGTTTACATAGGATGTGGAGTTGTGTCCTAATAGGACACTTGTATCCTAGGCCTCTCATATATAGCGGGGGTAGATACACGATGTAACCTATGCCAACATAATAGCACAGGAACGCAGGGGAAGCCGGCGGCATGTGCCGGCGTCCAGGACGACTTGGTGCGGTATTGTAGCGGTGTCATGGGGAGGAGTGCCCATAGTCAGGCCCCGGGGATGTAGCCATATCGGTGAACCTCGTTAACGAATCTCTGTGTCATGCTCGTGTGATTGCTTGGTCCTCGGATGATCGACGGTATGCCTCGGATTTATACTAACAAGTGGTATCATGAGCAAGGTTTAAAGGAGGTCGCAGTTGTTGATCTGGAGGAAGGATCGGGTCTGAGATGCAACCGCCAGCGACGTGGTTCTTGGCGAGATCGAGAAAAACCAAGATCAGAGACAGACGCGTGTGCACGTTGTAGTAGTAGAATACAACAGCAGGCGAGGTGTACGATGATCGAAATTAGATCGGTTGGGCGAGCGTTCAGGCAGCAGCGCACCTGACTCGGCGGCAGGCAACGAGCTATGCGGGGCTGCTAGGGGCAAACTGCGAGCGACCTGGTAACGTACCCGGTGTGGCTACAGGCGGCTGCGGTCCGGCGGAGGCCAAGTAGCAGCAGATGCTGTTGGGCTGGCCGATTGGGCCATGGGCCAAGGGCGTGCAAAGCTGGAGACTGTTGCAGGGCTCAGCGTTGTGAGCTACTCCCTCCGTTCCGATTTACTCGTCGTGGTTTTAGTTCAAATCTGAACTAAAACCACGACGAGTAAATCGGAACGGAGGGAGTACATACGAGATTTGTTTGGACCAAAAGTGGACCGATTCCACGTATGACACAGCGAGAGGCACGAGAGCAGGTCGATTCGGTAGAATAGTCCATCAGGGATACTACTACATTGGAAAGCACAGGCAAGACAAAGCAAATAGCTTAGCATACGGAAGTTGAGCCAAGGGAGCAATTCACGTGAAGACCAACTAACTAGGTTGCTAGTGGTAGACAGAGGTTCTGTTCTTGTACTTGGGAATCACTGGAAGACAACTCGGTTATTTTTCACAGGGTCAGCCGTACAAAGAATCATGGCGCCATCGGGTACCAGGTTTGAGGTGGAGAAGTTCAACAGGATTGAAAACCCTGAGTTATGGCAAACAAGGGTGAAAAATGTGTTAGGTGCAACAAGGATGCTTGAAGTCGATGCCAGAAGTCATGCCAGCTAAGATGGAATTATCATGTGATGGATGGAGATTCATGGGAGACGATTTGGGAGCCTCGAATGTGTCGTGTAGCCGGACAAGTTCGGCCGGGTCGGACTAGACAGTCTGACGGATCGACGTGAGTCAGTTGGTACATAAGGCGGTGGTGGGATCAGCGACGATGATGTAGGAGTGTGATGCTGATGGTGACCGACTTCTGGGGCGTGGAAATACGTGGCGTAGGCCCCGAGGGCTTGTGTGGCTTCGACAAGACTATGGCGCGGGGTTGATTCAAGACGGTGCACATGAGAGCTTGGAGTCGACGATGCGCGGGGTGGCAAGTACAACCACCGTGGAGTCATGTTAACGTTGAAGGTGGAGCTGGATTGAGGGGCTACGATGTAAGGATCCAGGGAATCGAAGCCTATTCAGCAAGGGGGAAAAGCGAGTGACATGCAGTTTGGACTGGAGCTCAGTGGTCTGATGGAAGCATGAAACTCGTCATCGGTTGGTGATGATCAATGGTACTCTGCTGTGGGGGTTGAGTGGTGTGGGTTTGCGACCCTTGAGACTTGACCGGGACAGCGGAGGCTCGACGCGGTAATAGTCGCGAGGCGTGCAGTACGCACAGGACATGGAGACGGGCCAGGGCTCTGGTGGTCATACATGTGGTGAGACAACTGCGAATTTGACTCGGGATGACTACAAGCAATGGTGAAATTTCTTCAAGTTTCAGACAGGCGGTCAAGAAAGGAGCGGTGATGTTGAGTTCAAGTAACTCTTATGTGTGACACCCAATATGTGAGGTGTTCACATTCACGCAGGCCAGTGATCAGTGTGTGATGGCGTTGGACTGATACTCTGGAAGTTGGGAGCACAAACTAGAGTAACAAGGAACTTAATTTTGCTCGAGTGTTGACTGTGGTCAAGAAAAGGAGGGACTTCAAGTTGCAGGTGGAGTCATATGGAGTCTTTGGAGTAGCAGAGATACTCATGGGATAAGCTCAAGTCCAATGTACATGAAAGTTTGACGCATTGACGAATTCAAGGTGGTGGAGAATATTCGCCAAGGTGGAATTTGTTAGAGTTGTGTTGAATATTGTGTACAAGGTAGGTTACAGTTGGACTAGCAGTTGTATTGTGTTTATATAGGATGTGGAGTTGTGTCCTAATAAAACACTTGTATCCTAGGCCTCTCATATATAGCGGGGGTAGACACACGATGTATCTATGCCAACATAATAGCATAGGAACGCAGGAGAAGCCGGCGGCATGTGCTGGCGTCCAAGGCGACCTGGTGCGGTATTGTAGCGTTGTCAGGTGTGATGTCGCCGTGGTGAAAGAGATCTTCATCAAGCGCATCCATGTTTCTGAAGTTTTTCATCCTGTCGTGAAACAGGAAAGACGGCGAACGACGGTATCGATTTGGCTGTTGAACTCGCCGGCTTGTTTGTCTAGATCAGGGGCGGGGACAAGGGGGGGTGGCGAGCAGGGGCTAGACCCCTACCAATCGCTGGCCCCCCTCAAAAGATTTTAGCAGGTTGTGTACTGTACATTGCTAATGGCCGCAGATAATTGCATCATTAAGCCCGTGTAAAAACTAGTATATGGAAGATTTAAGCCCAATAGCCCATAATAGCCCATACATATGTAGGGTACGAGCGTGGCTGGCTATTGTTTTGGCTCTGGACAATCTAGATAATGTGATCCATCTGATTGACTGATCTAGGTGCGTATTGAGTGCTTAGGGCTTTTGCCATTGTCACCGGCCGCCAATCAAGCCATCCGCCATCGCACGTGTCCTGCAAAGGGCGACGGCCATCCACTGATCGCGGAGACGACACATCCAGTGCAGTCCGCTATCTGCATACGCCTAGACGCTTGGATCAGATCGTCAGAATACAACTTCGTTAGCCGGGTGACCATGATTGAAGACATTGGCAATAGGTACCACTATGCACAAGTATCTATTAATATTTATATATTTTTCGTGAACTGTGATCTTAGTCGTTAATTAGCATTGCATATAAAATAGAGATTTTAACACTTTGTGCATATCCTGAGTTATTTGACATGTCTAATATATGCATCGTGATGGATCTATCATCATGTAGTCTTTTCTAGTCAAGATGGCTCAATTAGAGTATCAACTTGCACATTTCTACTTGGATGTTTTCAAACATCTAGAGTTTAAAATCTTGACTTCACATGCCGATTTGACCGCTGGATAATTCTAAACAGGTTATCTAGTACTACATACTCAACTACTGATAGATTACTATGGTTGGTCGTACATCTTCCTGTGTCAACCCGACAACCGAAAAACGCTTTCTTCTTGAAACTACTTAAGACACATTTTGGAAAGAAAAGAAAGACGATTTCCTTCAACATTACATGATTGTCTATATTGGTCTGGAAAATTGCGAATTTCGCATTATTAACTTGTTCAATGCTAGTGGTTGTAGAGTTCAATCTAAGTTAATAGAAAATAGAACATAATTTTGTAGTTCTGAACATATGTTTTATGATTTATCATGAGACTTAAAATATCGTGACGTTCCATGAGTTGTGTTAACATTGGCTTTTCACCCCCCTCAAGTCCAAATCCTGGCTCCGCCCCTGGTCTAGATACCTGCGTGTGCGTGCCATCTAATAAGTGCCATACTGCAAGGCATGTTTATCTAATTATCTTTCATGATTACTATTCCAATGCTTCAGCGGAGAAAAGCAACGGGTATATTGTATTCCCTCCGTCCCAAAATATCTGTCTCAAGTTTAGTATAACTAGTATAAAGTTGAGACAATTATTTTGGAACGGAGGATGTATAATGCCAACTATGGCAGTCTAATGATGTACTATTTGCTATGCAAGTGAAAAACTTTTTGCAATAAAGGCTGGATTTTATTGACTCAAATTGAAGCATTAAGTGGATACAAAACACGATAAGCATACACCCGGCCTCTGCATGCTTCCTCCGTCCCAGAAAAATGTACATCTAGTTTTTGTCCCAAGTCAAAGTTTCTAAAATTTTGATCAACTTTCTAGGAAAAAGTAGCAGCATTTGACACTAAATTAGGATCACTAGATCTGTTTTGAAATGTACTCACTCAGTCCCTAAATATAAGTCTTTTTAGAGATTCTAATGCGTCTTGCCCAAAAAGAGTCGGGGCTCTGGGCTGATATCCTTAGGGCTAAATACTTCCCAGACGGAAATCTGTTCAAAGCCAAACGCAAGGGTTCGCCGTTTTGGAATGGGATCCAGGCGGCCAGACCAGCATTTTCGGTGGGAGCCAGGTCCACAACGGTATGTCCACGAGGTTCTGGCTTGACAGCTGGATCGACTTGAGGCTGCTCTGGCAGGTTTTCCCCACCCTCTCCCAACTAGTGACGGACACTAATGTACTAGTTGGGGAGGCCCTTAGATCGTCGCCACCAGCAATCTATTTCAAACATCCCTTATCTACGAGTGAAATGGGAAGTTGGAATGAGTTGTTATCTAAAATTGAGTCGGAGCCGCTTAGCATGGGAGCTGATGCGGTCTCGTGGGGCTTGACGGCCTCAAGAAAATTCTTAGTTAAGTCGTTGTATGCCAAGATGGCGGAAGGCAACACTTTGGACATTGCCAGAGGGCTTTGGAAGGCCGGAATCTCACTTAAGATAAAAATATTCCTATGGCAAATGTTCAAAAATCGCCTTCCAACGGCGGACAATGTTGCCAAAAGGAAAGGTCCTTCCAATGGCTTGCGTATCGTGTGTGGGAATCACGAGGATGTGAACCATGTTTTTTTTCAATGTGCGTTAGCTAGGTTTGCGTGGAGCGCGGTGAGGGATGCGTTCCATCAAAATTGGAGCCCTGCGTCGGGCTCTGATTTTCTTCAGATTGTGCAAACCCAGAAGGGAACTAGTGGTCGGATTGTTTGGAGATGCATAGGGTCACTTCTATGGGCTTTGTGGACTATTAGGAACAAACTGACGATGGAGAAAAGGTTCTCTTCTCACCCTGCTGATGTTATCTTTAAATGCCATCTCTTCTTATAGATGTGGATACCGTTGGGGAAGCACCGCGATGCTGAGCAGATGACGGAGGCCATGGAGAAGATCAGAAGCACCTTGACAACTACGCGTCAACCTCCATAGATGGTCTCACCTTTTGATTGAGAGGTAGTTGTAGGAAGTAGGGTGTGGGCTATGATGTTATTCTTGATGTACCCCGTGCTCCTCTATGCCTATTCGTACTTTCATGTTCATTTACTTTCCAGTTCGTAAGACATTTGAACCTTGTGACGGTTGCCTGCTGGCTTTATTAATTTAAAGCCAGACGCT
Organism: Aegilops speltoides; assembly: GCA_021437245.1. Taxonomy (NCBI): domain Eukaryota; kingdom Viridiplantae; phylum Streptophyta; class Magnoliopsida; order Poales; family Poaceae; genus Aegilops; species Aegilops speltoides. The sequence goes on from CM038147.1 coordinate 500,161,565, forward strand.
CCTAGCGTCTTTGTTCCAAACAAAAAAGATTATAATGCGGACTACATACAGGGCCAAATGAGTGTATCTACATTTTAAAATATGTCTATATACATTCATATGTAGTTTGTATTGAAATTTCTAAAAAGACTTATATCTAGAAATGGAGGGAGTATTTTTATAATATACCAATTTGATGTCATATATGTTACTACTGTTTTCTATAAAGTTGATCAAAATTTAATGACTTAGGACAAAAGCTAGATGTACACTTATTCGTAGGCGGAGGAAGTAGTTAGGATGCACAATGCCAACATCGACACACATAAAAACATGCCGACAACTAGCAAATCATATAAGACAGAAGCTATGCGTAGGCGAGGAAAAAACCAAGAGCAATCAGATCCATGATCGGCAAACTGCAACAATGACTATACCGGCACCAATAATTTCATGAAACCACATGAACGACGGGGTTCTTCAACATCAACGTCTTTAAGAAGAAAGCTACGCTCAAGCACCGCTGTCACCGGGTCCAACAACAAGATCGGCATCTAGGTTTTCACCTTGAAAAATAAGTCCGAGCATATGTGAGCAATGCTTCAACAAGGTAACGACGTAAAAAAGCGCCGTCATTGTGAGCATCTCCAATAGAAGATGCAAATTCAGAGATGTAAACATTTACATCTTCAGAAAGTGCATTTTACATCTCGAGAAAAGAGACAATGCTAACAAATGATGTATACTGAATATGTAAAAGAGCAACTCCAAAAGATGATGTATTTCAAGATGTAAAACTACTAGTCCAACGGATCGAGCGGCGGGGGCTGAGCTTTGAGAGGAGCGTCGGTGGCCGAGCGACGAGGATCGGCACGGCACCCGAGCGTCTTGTCGGTGGCAGGAGCTCAAATGCGGCGGCGAGAGCTCAAATGGCCGGCGGCGGTAACTCAAATCGGGCAGCGGTGGCGCGGAGGGGACTTGAATCAGGCGGCGACCTTAACTCAAATGGTCGGCGGTGGTAACTCGAATTAGCTGGCGGCGTCACGCAGGAGGAACAGTGCGAGATCTAAAATCAGGTTGCGTCGCCCGCCGCCGTTCGTTGGCTTACACCCTTCGGATTCTTCTCCAGTCTCACACAGGGGTTATTGTTTAGGAAGTATAGGAGAGACTAGGATTTGTTCTACCTTGTCTTGTACTCCAAGAAGGTCTTGTACTCCTATATATATGTTTGGGACGCTTAAACAGTACAATAAAAAATTCCACCAATCCCTCTTTATTCCTCTTATAGAGAAGACATGTAACTGAGAACTATCTTAACAAATGCTTGGTGGCAGACACGCAAAAATCAGGTGTGTCTTAGATGATGAAAACACAAGGTTCCTTCATGCGGCTGCAAATTAAAAGATCAGAATGTTGTTGAAGGATGGCGTCATTTCTATGGAGATCGAGACAAGAAGGAAATTGCTGACTTCTTCACTAACCTTTTCAGCCAACTCTTCCCCTCTCTGCCAACGTTTGGTGTATCCTAACTATATGAGCGATCTACTTGAGGATGCTAGAGGAATTCTCATGGGGAGAAATTGCTGTTGTGATCGATAGAACACCAAATAAAAGAAGTCATTGGCCTGATAAATGCACTAAGGAATTTTATAAGGTGTTCAAGGATGTTTTGAAAGAGGATTTGATGCATCTTCTAAGATTCGTATTAACATAAAGCAGAAAGCAAAGGTGTTAACACTGCCAGCATTGTCCTAGTTCCCTAGAAAGAAGCTCTAGTGGACATCCAAGATTTTAGGCCCATCTCACTAGTTCATAGTATGCCCAAATGAGCAACCAAAGTGCTTGCCATCCGAATGAAACGGAGGATTCCAACCCTGGTGCATCCCCTATGGTCGAGTTTTCTGCCTGGACATTGCATTGTTCAAAATTTTGCACTTGCAACAGAGTTTGTGCAACAAACTACGAAAGACGTAGGCCGATGATTGTGTTAATGCTTGATTTCCAAAAGGCCTTCGATAATGTCAGTTGGGAAGCTTTGCTCAAGATCCTCTTTGCTAGGGGTTTTGGCTACTGATGGATAAAATGGATCAACAACCTGTTGTCTTCCAGCTCCTCGAGAATAGGATGAATGGTGTACTCGGGGACCTCCAAGAGTGGCTTGAGACAAAGAGATGCACTGTCACCCTATCTGTTTATTTTAGTGGCAGGTGTGCTGCAACAGCTATGCAGTGTTGAGTACAACCGTCAGAATTTGAAGCACCCACTTGGGGCAGATGGTTTCCTCCCGATCTTGCAGTATGCAGACGACACATTGCTTCCCATATAAGGTGATGTTTAAAAGCATAGGTTATTAAGAGGGTGCTCAATGTGTTCTCGAGTTCACTAACTTGCAGGTTAATTGTAACAAGGGCACTTTTGTACCTATATGCATGGATCAAGCCATTTGCCAGGGGGTTGCTAACCTTCATAATGAAATATCTCCTCCTTCCCATGCACCTACCTTGGCCTCCCTCTCTGTACAATCATTCCCGGTCTTCTGATGTCAGTCATTCACAAGGTGGATAAACGACTTTCAGAATGAGTTCGAGACGCTGTGCGGTCTCTTAGACAATTTTCAATCGGATTGTACCAAGGAGAGACCAGAAGGCCATCTATTTCAAACGAGAAGCTATCAATCGCATATTTCTACAATCTGCTTACTTTTCGAGGGGTAAATTGTCGCTTGGCTCCTTACATTTTGGACAAGATCATCCCCAACAATCATCGAATTTTTCTATGGGTCATACTTACAGACAGACTGAATACAATAGATAATATGTTGAGGAAGCAATGGACATATTGTTGCATAATGGGTGTGATCTTTGTCCGGCTACATAGACTATATGTCACATTATCCTCGGATGCAAACTAATAGACATCGTACGGGATAAGGCCTGCCTGCAATACTTAGCTAATACCTCACCAAAGCTTCCATATTTCTTGTGCTCAACCACATCGATGGACACCTATGGCAGGCTATGGAATGTTTTCTTTGTGGCATGCGCGGTGGCACTTTGGACTGGTCGGAACGCCCAAGTCTTTGACAAGGATGGATGGCATGTCACACATAATTTTGCCGAGGTTTCTAGGATGCTTAGGCTATGGAGTTCTCGTGCCCGAAGAGAAGTAGAGAGGAAAATCCTAATCCGCTAGGATGATGTAATGTGGTAATATGTATCTCCGATGAGTGTACTCCTCCCTTTCTGCCTTCTCCTAGGCTTGGTGATGGCCTGTTCCCCGTTGCACACTCGGTGCAACGTTAATATCGATTTCATGTAATTGACTCGTCATTCGGGTTCACACCCGTTTTGAGTGCATAAGGTAGAGAATAATCTTCCTTTTCCATTAAAAATGGAACAAAAATAGCTCATGGAGAAAGCTCCTCTCTCTCTCTCTCTCTAGGTGGATGCATGGGTGACAGGGTGGGGGCTGAAACATAGTATCGGTCTTCATTATTGGTTCAAAGGGACAATTCACCCTATGTGTTTCTCTCTATATATCTAGCACTTGGTACGTTGACATAATTAGTTTTATCTACCAGCTACATCATCATTCACTTGTTCTCAACGACCCTACGTGCTCCATATGTATATATATATACGCATAGCTCGTGGCTACCCTCACTATTTCACATTATTATATAACAATTCTAAATTGTCTAGTATAGCAACATAGACGTTGTGCACTTCACATGTTTAATTACAAGTAGTAATATCTTTCTGCGCTTGGTCATTTTTTCGTCCAGAGCTGCAGTAGGTTGTCTCTTGCTCTATACGCAAAGATGTTGATGAAACATAGGCACAAATTCACTTGGAATGAGCGGCATTCGGAAAGTACGTGGAACTCGTTTGCTTCCTCATGTGACCAACACATCTGTGGTCTCTACCAGATCCATTGTGAGCTCCTTCGACTGGTGTGATCTATTGTCACCAAACTAGGAGAAAAGACATTCTCCCATGCATGGTATATACCGTGCACGTATCAGGGCCGGTTCTGCAATGCCCCAGCTTCTACAAAACTTCTCAAATCTGGCTTCTCGCATGGCTTCTCGCTTCAGGTGGCGATCTGGAAATCATTCGACAGCGTCAGCTTCTAAAGTTAGCGTTTTGGAGTGGGCTGAGAGCCCAAGTGGCTGTGAAAGAGGCATGGGCCTGGTCGGATTGGTGGGTGTGGACGTCATTTTCAGCCCATGTGGTAGGTTGGCTGGTGAATCGTTATGTTCGCTCATGACGTTTCCCTCGTACCGGTTCGATTGTTCACTTGGCGGTGGCATTGCTTTGTAATTTCACCCAACTCTGTCTTCTCCGTTTTCTGCGAGCTGGCAAATGCTAGCTTCGGAAACTCCTCAGTTTTTGCATGTAGACGCCCGCCAGCTTCTCGGATTTTAACTCCGTGAAGCTAGAGCATTCGGCTCAGCTTCATGCGTGGAGTTGACGAAGCTGGGAGTTGGAGCGTTGCAGAACAGGCCCTCGGCCACTCACTCTTTCTGAGATTCGGATCCATGCATGCATGTTCACCGTGTGTAGACAACTTTTTCCTATAGTTAGCTGCAATATCTCTCCTCTCACCCCCGAAGTAAAGACCAGCAGGCAGCAACACTAAACTCACTCATGCTTTCTTATATGATATGATTCTAGAATTTAAATTTATTTTATCTTTTGAACCGTTAGTTTGATTTACGATGCATTTGCATATTTGTGTTCCTTAAGTGAACTTTCAAATAAGATCATTGTTAAATATCTAAAACATGGCGAGACCTTACGAAACTGTAAACAACTATGTACCAAGTTTTGCCAAGTTTCATCAAGTTTTCTATAGATCAATTTGATACGCACAGGAACTCATTGTGGTACATAGATCAGTTTTCTACAGGTCTTGTTTAAAATATATCATCGAAAAGGTGCCATAGCACCTGGGAGTCCCGACTCCCTCTTATCGCACCCGTTGAGGCCTGTGGAGATTCGCACGGCATCTGCCATCACGCACCATTTGCGAGAGAGCATGCAATGATACCCATGTGTAGGCAGAGGACTCGGTGTAGGCAAGCAGGGGTGACAAAGTGCTCATTGTTCAAAAACTGTCCTAGGCGGTGCATGGTGCGGTTTCTGTATAGGATGTTTCGTTGCCACGTGAAAGTATGCTCTCTCCATTGTGTGACATGCATCCGCAGTCTCTCTCCTCATTCTTTCTTTCTCACAGGCTATACCTGGCCATTCATCGGGCCGGGCCGGGCTTCGGGCCAGGCCTACCAAAGCCCAAAGCAGAAAACCTAGGCCCGAGCCTGGCCCGGCCCAGCCGTCAGGCCTAAAAATCAGGCCCAAGCCCGACCCATCAGTCAAAAAGTCTGTCGGGCCTCGAGCCGGGTCTCTTCCCTAAACTGCAAATACGACGGGCCCGAGCCTGGTCCGGCTATTAGGCTCAAAATCTAGGCCCAGGCCCGGCCCATGGGCAAGGTTGGGTCGGGCTTTCACTACTAGAAAAAAGGCTGTTAGTGGCGCATCAGTTTTTGCTATTAATGGCGCATTATAGGTGTGCCACTATTAACACGCCACTAGTAATAAATAGTAATGACGCACATTTGGTGCGCCATTACTATGATAGCAATGACGTGCCATTACTATGATAGTAATGGCGCGCCATTACTATGCCTAGAGGTGTGCCATTACTATCTTACTTAGTAATGGCGCACCACATAGAAGTGCGTCATTACTAACAAATTTTTTTATTTTTTTTTGTTTTTTTCTTAATCTCGGGTCAATATGCTTAATCTCAAGTCAAATTGCGCTCCATGGTCAAACTTTCCGAAAGGTCACCCATCCTCACACTACTCCAGCCCAAGCACGCTTAACTTCTCAGTTTTATCCAACCCCAGCACCAGCTCACTTAACATGCACTTGTTAATATATCTAGCATATCAATCCTATTAAACCTTGTTGATGTGTACGACTTTGTTCATGTTCATGAGTGTGATGAAATTTTAAAAAAATATTTTAAACTTCCTGTTCATATTCCGTATCATATTTTGAACATTTTTTCCAAAAAAAATTTAAAACTGATTTTTTTTATTACTAGTGGCGCGCTTAGCAAATGGTACGCCATTACCAAGTTTGAAATTTTTTATTTTTTTTCCCCTCTAAATCTTAAAAGCTCCGTATCTTTTATTCTGTTAGATTTTTGGAGATTCTAAAAATCTTCAACGGGGTTCCGGGTGGGCGCGAGTAGGCGCGAGTAGGCGCGCACGCTGCCGGCAGCGACGGGCAAACACTTCATCCTCGGCGCAGGGGCAGCAAAGGCGCGGGCAGCCCATGGGAGCGTTGGGCAGAAGCGCGCGCTCGAGAAAGTAGAGGACGCGTCGGCCGAGAGAAGCACATGCTTACGTTCGAGTATTTTGAATGTGGCGCAGTGTGTGTATCATGCGAGCTTGGCCGAGGTTGCGGTGCGGGTATACATAGGTGCTCTTGTTAGAGCATGGTTAATAGTATAGCCAGCTGCTGGCTATAAGCCGGTGCCATGTCATCTATAGCTCATCTTATAGTCAACATGTACAATAGTAGATCAAAAAAGTGTATAACTTTTTTATTATGTGGCCCATCTTTCATTCTCACAAAATGCCCAGACCACGTCTTTGAGAATTGGCTCTTGACGAAGAGCCCGCTTACCTTCTCTCTCTCTTCTTTTTCCTCCAACTAAGCAAAATATACTAGTTTATTCCTTATAAATTACCGACTCAAATTCTATCAGACTTGCTTTTAGACGCAGACTTCTTCATTTGTTTTTCTTTATATTTTTTCTGTTTTCTAGGTGTTGCTTGCTTGCCGCCTCGAGGTTAGTGTGTTTACACCTTTGGCTCCTCTCAAGGCACGCGACGTTTTAAATCATCTCGGCTTTTAACTGAGTTGCCAAGTTAATTCGGAGAAATGCTACAGCTACGGATTTTTCTCAAAGAGAACTTACGGGGTGAGGTGGAGACCAGTGCCGGAGCTTGGAGGAGAGCACTTTTTTGTTGATATTCTGAGCACATTTTTTATATATTCTGAATCATAGGCACTTTATATCCAAAAAGGTTACAAGATGGAGTGCATGTGCACATCCTGTAAAGGCATTCCACCGTCAACCATGAACCATCAGACTATTAATTAATAAGTTAGCTAAAACAAAAAAAATTGAGATACTAGACATGCAAGTCTTGTCGATCTTCCATATGCATCTAATAAAATCTGTAATGGCATCTTCATGGATGTTGTTTCTCCAATTCAAGCAATGACAATACATGATCTTCCTCAACCTGCGATATGTCATGCATCTTCCTTCTGAAAACCAAATCAATTCTTCACTGATTCTGATTTTCCTTGGCCTTGACTACCTATGTTGCAATTTGTATAAGATCGTACTACACTGTGAGTGTCAATCAAGAACTGCATAAGAACACACTGCTTCACAAATCACCCCGCCTAGTAAGGTGGTGTTTGGTTCTCTAGTCCTAGGACTTTTTTTAGTCCCTAGGACTTTTTAAAAAAGACTCTCAAGGAGGTGCTTCTAAGGACTTTTAGTAAAATGTCACAAAAAAGTCCCATCCTGTTTGGTTTGCTAGGGACTTTTTCTAGTCCCAATACAAAAAAGTTCCTGAAACCAAACACCCTCTAAGTGTAGTAACCTGCATGGTTCGATTCTGCTGGAGATGTCGTCAGTGCTTTCTTCGGTCCACGTCCTCCTCGATTGAGGGTTCAAGGTAATTAAACACGGGCGATTCGTATGCTACGCATGCATGCGCGCCGCCCACGCCCACGCACACGCAATTGATGTGTTGTAGTACGTTCGCCCCTCGGGTCTCCTCGATCGGCGCACTCGAGCCGCCCGACTGTTCGTGTGATGCGCGTGAGTAATACAAATGGCCACCATCACAGCATGTAAGAACCGCCCCCTCGCGATTGAGCTGCCAACCTCAGATCCGCCATTCTCCACCTCCCGCTGCTGCCACCTACTCCATCACCATGTCCAACGCTTCGGCGTATTCGGCCGGTGCCACGCTGCTATCGGCGTCGGCCATCGTCACCCCTATCGTCGGGTCCGGGTCGCACATCCTCCGCATTGAAGGGTACTCCGCCACCAAGGGTCTCGGCAACGGCAGGTTCATCTCGTCTCAGAAGTTTGAAGCCGGAGGCCACAGCTGGTATCTGCGTTACTACCCCGACAGTCTATTCAGCGACCCCTGCGATTCAATATCCATCTCTGTGGATCTTTACAGTGATGATTCACTTCATGCCAAGGATGTCCAAGCCAGATACACGATCAGTTTACTCGACCAAGAGGGAAACCCGGTGCCGTCGTAGGCCGTACGGGCCAGCACACCTTCAATCACAGATCATTACTGGAATGGGAGGACTTTTGACTTATCGATAAGAGCGTTCGACTCATCGAAAGGAGCGAGCTGGAGAAATCGGCCTACCTGAAGGACAATGCTTTCAGTGTCAGGTGCGATGTCACCGTGGTAAAGGAGATCGTCACCAAGCCCATCCCCGTTTCTGAAGTTTGTCGTGGCCTCGTGAAGCAGGAGGGATGACACTGCTCCCACTCAGCTGGCGTACAAGGGGACGGATTTTACTGCTGAAGCCGCCGGAGATCAAGACCATGGGCTCGCTTGTCCAGATGCCTGCGTGCCTTCCATCTGATGTTTTCCAGGCCTTTTTTATCTTTCATGAATATTATTGTAGTATTATTTCACAGGTGTCGATATATTGTGATGACAGTACTACGCAGTCCAGTGTCGTTCTAGCCATGCAACTGAAACCTGTTAGAATTGATCTCGTTCAAAACAAACCGAGAGAAATGAAGGAAATATGCCCTAGAGGCAATAATAAAGTTATTATTTATTTCCTTTCATGATAAATGTTTATTATTCATGCTAGAATTGTATTAACCGGAAACATGATACATGTGTGAATACATAGACAAACATAGTGTCACTAGTATGCCTCTACTTAGGCTAGCTCGTAAATCAAAGATGGTTAAGTTTCCTAACCATAGACATGAGTTTTCATTCGATTAAAGAGACTTGCCGGTAACGAGATTGAACTAGGTATTGAGATACCGACGATCGAATCTCAGGCAAGAAACATACCGATGACAAAGGGAACAACGTATGTTGTTATGCGGTTTGACCGATAAAGATCTTCGTAGAATATGTGGGAGCCAATATGAGCATCCAGGTTCCGCTATTGGTTATTGACCGGAAATGTGTCTCGGTCATGTCTACATAGTTCTCGAACCCGTAGGGTCCGCACGCTTAAGGTTTCGTTGACAGTTTTATTATGAGTTTATGAGTTTTGATGTACCGAAGGTTGTTTGGAGTCCCGGATGTGATCACGGACTTGACGAGGAGTCTCAAAATGGTTGAGACATAAAGATCGATATATTGGACGACTATATTTGGACACCGGAAAGGTTCTGGGTGAGATTGGGACAATACCGGAGCTCCGGGAGGTTATCGGAACCCCCCGGGAGGTATATGGGCCTTATTGGGCCTTAGTGGAAATGAGGGGAAAGGATCAAGGGAAGTGGCGCGTGCCTCCTGTCGGTGTCAAAACCGGCGGATCTCGGGTAGGGGGTCCCGAACTATGCGTCTAGGCGGATGGTAACACGAGACAGGGGACACGATGTTTTTACCCAGGTTCGGGCCCTCTCGATGGAGGTAAAACCCTACTCCTGCTTGATTAATATTGATGATATGGGTAGTACAAGAGTGGATTTACCACGAGATCAAGGAGGCTAAACCCTAGAAGCTAGCCTATGGTATGATTGTTGTAATGGTTGTTCGCCCTATGGACTAAAACCCTCCGGTTTATATAGACACCGGAGAGGGTTACGGTTACACAGAGTCGGTTACAATGGTAGGAGATCTACATATCCGTATTGCCAAGCTTGCCTTCCACGCCAAGGAAAGTCCCATCCGGACACGGGACAAAGTCTTCAATCTTGTATCTTCATAGTCTTGGAGTCCGGCCGATGATGATAGTCCGCTATCCGGACACCCCTAGTCTAGGACTCCTCAAGAGCCCCTAACCAGGCTTCAATGACGATGAGTCCAGCGCATATATTGTCTTCAGCGTTGCAAGGCGGGTTCTCCTTCAAATTCCATGTGCTTGCCGAATAGTGTCCGGCTTCCTTACAAATGTTGCGCTCCTTGGCTTCCACGCCCAATAATGGCCCTCTTCCACGCGTCGCACGAATGCGAAAGGCCAGGGTATCTTTTATATTTTACCCCTTAGCTGCGCAAATAACCTGCCTATAAGAGAGGCAAGAATCTAGATCCAAATCACACCATCTTCCTTCGGCGAGTACTCATCGGAGCGCTTCTGACCGAAAGATCCATTTCATCATGGACCGTCGACACGGCTCCTCCTCTCTCGCTCCCAGCCCTCCGCCAGGAGATTGGAGGAGATGTTCAGTTCCACACAACGAGCTGGCGACGCTCCAAGCGGAGGGATACCTCCCTCCGGCCTTTATGGTCCCGGTTCGAGCCGGGCTCGCCACCTACAAAGGTGGAAAGCAAGCGGAGGCCACCCCTAGTCCATCCAAAGGAGAGCGGGTGTGCTTCGTCCCTTATCTAATAAGGGGGCTCGGGTTTCCCGTACACACGTTTCTCCGGGGGCTCCTGGAGTTCTACGGACTCCAGCTTCATCACCTCACGCCCGCCTCTATTCTGCACATTGCGGGTTTCATAGCTCTTTGCGAGCTGTTCCTGGGCATCGAGCCCCATTTTGCGCTGTGGAAGAGACTGTTTTGCCTCGTACCCCATTCTCACGAGGGGTCAATATATCAAGTGGGCGGAGCCGAAATATGGCGCATCGCCGGGACCGGATATCCATCCAGAACCCCAAAGAAGGCGTCCGAAGACTGGCCTTCGGAATGGTTTTATGTGGAGGACGCCCACCGCCGACCCGCCGGATCGGCCTCCCGGAGTTCAACAAGGCTCCTCTGAAGAAGCGCCTAAGTTGGCGCCACGGAGCCCTCAACAGAGGAAGACAGAGCGCCCATTACTTGATGGGCTGGATTAGGTTGCTGGCCCATTCCGTTAACCATGATCGAGTCATGGCCGTATGCATCATGCGAGGGGTGCAGCCGCTCCAATATAGAGGCCACCCCATGTGGGATTTCAACGGGGAGAACGACGCCACCCGTCATGGCCGTAAGGGGCGGGATCGGCATGATCTCGTAAAGATCCTGCCCGCTCGCATAAGGGGGAGAAAGAGGACTTCCTCCAGACGAGCCCATTGAATGGGTTCTCCATGAATAACCCTCGGAGCTGGGTAAGCGGACGTTTACTTATCCGACCCGTGCTTTCAAAGTTAAATACCTTACTTTATGGTTTTGACGCATGAATCGCGCCGAATGTGGAGAGCATACATAGTCTGCTCCACAACCCGAGGATCTGGAAGATCCTTGATCCGCCTCCAAGAGGATCCGACATAAAGGTGGAGCTAATTGACGGGTGTTCCACCAACTTAGCATGGACAATGCTCTAGTCGCCATCACGGCTGACTACCCCGGCCTAACTCCGGCTTCCCAGGTAACTATGACCGGAGTCCTGACACTATTACTTCATCCTTGCGTATTTCTAACCATCGTATACAATGGTATCTCGCAGGAGGTGCCTTCAAGGTGGGAAGCCGAACCCGCGGCGGCTGTCCAACAAGGGTCAGTCCGGCCCAGCAGGCGGAAGAGGGGCGCGGTACGGATCGAAACGTCACCGCAACGGTATAGCTTGCCACCGTTATTTAGGGAAAAGACTCCTAGGAGGTGTATTAATGCTAATGACTTTTCCAGGAGGAAGAGCGCTTGCCGGACTGTGTCCGGAGGGGTTGCCGACCAAGCCTCCGCCAGCCAGGCTCCACCACCTGGTCCGGAGGGGGAGACGAGCGCAAGGCGCGAGCCAGGCACTACACCAACGGAGGATGCCGACCGGCTGTCCGCCACCGGGTCTGAGGTGGAGAGCGCCATGAATCATAGGCGCCACGACAAGATCAAGCGTGATGCGTGTTTCTCCCCAGAGGCATTGAATGCCTTTAATGCGGGGGACGCGCACCTTCGTGCCGCTCAAGATGGTTTAACCAGAGCCATGGAGCAGTATGTGAAAGACATACGGGTAAGAGATTTTAATAGTTGTATATGCCAGTAGCCCCCGAGACTTAAAGTAGTTAAAGTAACCGATTTAAGGATCATTTGAAATGCAGGATCTTACGGAGAAGAATACCCAATTGTCCCAGGAGTTACAAGAGTGCAAGGCCCAACTTGAGGCCGCACTATCTGCCGCAGAAGGAGGCACAGAGACCCCTTCCGGTAACGCATTATTTCAAAAAGATAAGCGGTGTGCGGCGTGCGTATAAATCTAACAATGGTATTGCAGATGTTGCCGGACTTGATCCGGACAAGCAACAACTCATCGCGCCACCAAGGTCAAGCGAGAGGGTGCTTACGAAGGTGCAGCAGGAGAGGAACAAACTCCAAGATGCCCACGCCCAGCTTGGAGAAGAGCTGAAAGGTGTTCGTGCCGAGCTGTCTGGCTCCGTGAAGGAGAGTTAGCGGCTTCGTCGCGGCATCTATAGTAAGTGCTTGAGCGAACTCCTTTGAAAAGAAGAGTTTGGCGAGGAAGTTAATTGACAGAAATATGTCTGTAGGTGTGCTCACAGGTCGCCCTGCGGAAGAAATGCCCGGTTCAACAGGTGACAAACTTCCCAAGCTGGTGCAACTGCTTGAACGTGTTCGGCAGGCGATGAGCGGCGTCGTCTAGGCCTTATGGCCGTCCCTCTCCCTACCCGAGGGCCTTGGAGAGCTTGCGGAGAAGCTTGTGTGAGCGCGCAGCGCTTCCGCTTATGGAAGATACCGCCTGCCGTCAAGGTGCCGTGGAGGCCTGGGCCATGGTGAAGACGCGGTACAAGAAGGCGGATCCAAACCACATGGCCGAGGTCAGACCTGTGGGGCCCGATGGGAAGGAGATCCCTGTGAGCTTAGTGTATGGCCAAGTAGAGTTGGCCGCTAAATATTCCTAACGGATCAGAATTAGACAGCCTGTTAGACGGGATTGAGGAGGAGTACAACAATCGATTTGATGATGTATTTAAAATGACATGTAAAATGCCTTCTAGCCAATTGTAGATCGCTTGTCTTTGCCGACCTTTTTCGCTTCAACCTCGGGACCCTAGAGTCCGGAGTGTGTCCAATACCTTCTCGGTTAAGAAAAACTGGGCATGCATGGAGACCAAAGCGTAGGGGTCATTAGTGCTTTATCGCATAAGTGCCCAACTAGTTATGTTATATTACATGGTTAGTAAGAAACATCTTCCAGGAGAATAGTTCCGTTAAGGGTTCCTTTCTCGGGAGGCATGCCCTAAAGTGCATGTCCGACCAAGAAAAGAGCAGGAAAATATCCGGGGCAGATAAATAAATATGTAAAAATCATCTTTCAAGTCACCGATGAATATTCCCTTAAGAATGCTAGCTTTCGGCTTCACCCACCGAGGTACACATCCGGCGACCCGACAAGAATAATCGCAGAGGTGCTCTTTTACCTCCTAGCCAACAATCGGGAACGAGGGGTAAGCACAGAGCCAGGCAACCCAGCTTGGCCAAAACTTAAGTTATATCGATGCATATAATGGTGAATAAAAGGTACATGTGGAAGGTTGACACATGTGCTGGGCATGAAGCCCGTATAAGTAAGCTTCTGTTAAATAAGCCCCCAGGTATAATGAGTGCGGGTAGCACATCAAGTGTGTGCGAACAATGCGCAAATAGGCCCTTAAGGGCTTTTATGAAAAGGGTGGGAGAAAAGAGAGAAACAAAAGACAGCTGAAGTATAAAAATGTGGACGGAGGAAGGAGACGAACTCTTAGTCCGGCGCTAGGCGTAGAATCTTCGGAGGCGGGCTGCGTTCCATGGGTTCAGCTCGAATCGTTTATCCGATGCATTTCGTAGACGGTATGCTCCGCCGGTCAGGACTTGGTCGATGATGAAGGGACCTTCCCATTTGGGCTTGAGTTTGTCCTTTTTCTTGTCCGGCAGGCGTAGAACTAGTTCGCCAACATTGTAAGTTTTAGCCCGTACTTCTCTACTTTGATATCGTCGAGCCTACTGCTGATAGAATGCGGAACGGGCCTTTGTCACATCGCGTTTCTCCTCCAATGAGTCCAAGCTGTCCTGCCGATCCAGCTCGGCTTCTCTTTCTTCGTACATGCGCACTCGAGGCGAGTCATGAATTATGTCGCATGGTAAAACTGCATCTGCGCCGTATACCATAAAGAATGGTGTGAATCCGGTAGTACGGTTTGCCGTGGTCCGCAGCCCCCAGAGTACGGAGTCAAGCTCCTCTACCCAGTGCGTGTTAGATTCCGTAAGGGACCGCACTAGTCTGGGCTTGATGCCGCTCATTATCAGACCATTTGCTCGCTCAACTTGACCGTTGGTTTGAGGATGATAGACTGAAGCGTAATCGAGCTTAATGCCCATATTTTTGCACCAGAGTTTGACCTCGTCGGCCGTGAAGTTCGTGCCATTATCAGTAATGATGCTATGGGGGAAGCCATAACGGTGTACTACCCCGGGTATGAAGTCTATCACTGGTCCGAACTCTGCCGTTTTAACTGGCTTGGCCTCTATCCATTTGGTGAATTTGTCCACCATGACCAATAGGTACTTTTGCTTGTGGGTTCCCCCTTTAAGGGGTCCAACCATGTCAAGCCCCTGCATCGCGAACGGCGGTAATGGGTATAGTTTTGAGGGCGGGGTGGCATATGGCTCGATTAGCAAAGAGTCGACAACCGACGATCTTTGGACTAAGTCCCGAGATCCGCCCGGGCCGAGGGCAAGAAAATCCTGTACGGAAGGCCTTACCTACAAGGGCCCGGGCTGCAGCGTGGTGTCCGCCTAGTCCGGCGTGAATTTCAGCTAGAAGATTTCGCCCTTCCTCTTCGGAGATGCACCTTTGAAGGACTCCGGTTGTGCTTTTCTTATAAAGTTATCCCTCATGGAACTTGTAGGCTTTAGGTCGCCGAACTATGCAGCGGGCCTCATTTTGGTCTTCGGGAAGTTCCTGCCTAATTAAGTAGGCTAGGAATGGTTCTGTCCACAGGGCAATTACCGCCATTATTTCGTGGGCTGAAGGTGTTATTTCATCGGCTGAACCGCCGATTATGTCAGATTGTTCTGTGTTGGGTGGTGCGGTTGCTTCCGGGTTGTTATTTCCGGACCCTTCTTCCCATAGTACGGATGGCTTAAAGAGCCGTTCCAGGAAGATGTTTGGAGGGACAGTGTCGCGTTTCGCGCCGATGCATGCCAACACGTTGGCTGCTTGGTTATTATCCCGGGCTACGTGGTGGAATTCGAGTCCTTCGAACTGAGCTGACATTTTTAGGACAGCATTGCGATAGGCTGCCATTTTCGGATCCTTGGCGTCAAAGTCTCCATTTACTTGGGATATTGCAAGGTTTGAATCCCCGCGCACCTCTAGGCATTGAATACCCATGGAGATTGCCATCCGGAGACCATGTAGGAGGGCCTCAGATTCGCTGCATTGTTGGAGTCCGTACATTATCCGGCGTAAGTATTGGATCGTGTTCCGGTTAGGGGCGCCAAGACGACGCCAGCCCCAAGCCGCCAACATTTTGGAGCCATCGAAATGCATGATCCAATTGAGTATGCGCCGCATTTTTAGGGAGTTCGCCGTCCATTCAGCGATGAAGTCAGCCAAGACTTGCGACTTTTATAGCTCGCCGAGGTTTATAAGTTATATCGAATGGTAAGAGCTCAACGCCCATTTTGCAATCCTGCCCGCCGTCATGTTGTTTATAATGTCGTTGACGGGCACTTCAGAGGCCACTGTTATCGAACACTCTTGAAAGTAGTGTCGGAGCTTCCGGGATGCCATGAACACCGCGTACGCTATCTTTTGATAATGCGGGTACCGGGACTTGCAGGGAGTTAAGACAGTGGATACGTAGTACACTGGTTTTTGAAGAGGGAGTTTATTCCCTTCTGTTTCTCGTTCGACGACGAGTACCGCGCTTACAACTTGATGTGTTGCCGTGATGTATAACAACATTGGTTCGCCCAAGTTAGGCGCGGCCAGGACCGGATTTGTTGCCAATACGGCCTTTATTTCTTTGAGTCTAGTAGTGGCAGCATCCGTCCACTCGAAGTGTTCGGTGCACCTGAGGAGGCGATAGAGCGGCAATGCCTTTTCTCCCAAACGGGAGATGAAGCGGCTTAGAGCCGCCACACATCCAGTCAATTTTTGTATTTGTTTGAGGTCTTTTGGAATATCCAAATGTGATGAGCTCGGATCTTGACCGGGTTTGCTTCAATTCCTCTACCGGATACAATGAAGCCTCAGAGCTTTCCGCTGGTACGCAAAACGCATTTTTCCGGATTTAGCTTAATGTCATATGCTCGGAGGTTGTCGAATGTGAGCCTCAAATCGCCTACTAGAGTTTCGACGCAGTTTGATTTTGACGACTACGCCGCTCACGTATGCCTCTACCGTGTTGCCGATCCGGTAGCCGACATGTCCGAATCATGCGATGATATGTTGCGCCGGCATTTTTGAGTCCAAAGGGCATCGTGTTGAAGCAGAATGGTCTGTATGGAGTAATGAATGCCATTGCGGCTTGGTCCGCCTCCGCCATCTTGATTTGATGGTAGCCGGAGTATGCGTCAAGGAAGCACAATGAATCGTGCCCTGCAGTAGCATCGATTATTTGGTCGATGCGGGGAAGGTGGAAAGGATCCTTTGGGCAGGCCTTATTGAGGTCTTTAAAATCGACACATAGGCGCCAGGATTTGTCCTTCTTTGGTACCATTACCAGGTTTGCTAGCCAGTCCGGATGTTTGATGTCTCGGATGAATCCGCTTCAATAGTTTGGCTAGCTCCTCTCCCATTGCTCTCTTTTGGGTTCGTAAAATCGCCAAGTGCTCGCTGATCGGCTTGAATCCTTTAGGATGTTTAGGCTGTGTTCTCGCCAATCTGCGTGGGATTCCTAGCATATCCAAGGGTGCCGCAAAGATGTCCCAATTTTCCCGAAGGAATTTCGTAGTGCGGCGCCTACATCGGGGTTCAACTGCGCCCGATGGAGGCCGCTTTTGTTGGGTCCGTTGGATGGACCTGGAATTTGACTATTTCGTCCGCTGGTTTAAAGGAGGTGGACTTGGATCTCTTATCGAGTATCACATCATCCCTATTCACCATAGAGCGCAGCGCAGTGAGTTCCTTCGCCGCTAGGGCTTCGGATAGTGCCTCTAGGGCTAATGCGGCTGTCTTGTTTTCGGCACGGAGTGCTGTGTCCGGATCACTGACGAGAGTGATTATTCCGCCGGGCCCGGGCATCTTAAGCTTCATGTACCCGTAATGGGGTATGGCTTGAAAAATTGTGAATGCCTCTCGTCCCTAATATAGCGTGATATCCGCTGCTGAACGGGCCACTTGGAACGTGACCTCCTCGACCTGTAATTGTCCGTGAGCGAACACCACATCAAGTGTGATTTTTCCGCAGCGTGCTTCCTAGCTAGGATTATTCCTCTAAAGGTTGTGCTGCTTCGCCAATGCGGCTCCATCTATTTCCATTTTTTGAAGAGTTTCCTCGTAGATGAGGTTTAACTGCTGCCGCCATCCATGAGTACCTTGGTAAGACGAAGCCGCCCACTATTGGACCGAGGACCAATGCGGCCGGTGCTCGGGCTGTTCGAATTTAGGTTCGTCGCTGGCGTTGAAGGTGATGGCCGTGTCGCCCATCGATTTGTTGTTGCTACTTGGTAGACTTCGGCGAGGTCATGGATTGTTCGCTTCCGCATATTATTTGATGCGAAAGTCTCAAGACTGCTGACACCGTGATCGGTATCTGTAGAGTGGTTCTCTGGGGCTAGAAGCTCTTCGCCACTTTTGGCCACCTGCCGCAGTATCCAACATGCTCGAAGGCTATGCGTTGGAGTGGCGCCTTCTGTACTGTGAATTTATAGGGCCCGCTGAGCCATCCCTCCAGTACAGTTCCGTAACCTTTATGGGGTTTTTGCTTTTTGGTTTTTGTACCTGGTGCCTGAGTATGATGCACCCTTTTGTTTCGGACTAGGGTTTTATTCGGAGCCGGATTGTCCCAAAACTTACTTTCGGTTTTCCGGAAACTCTCTATCGCACAGCACTTACGTACTATGGACGCCAGGTCGGTCAATCGTGTAATTTCACGACGACTTACGACGTTCAAGATTCCCTTGTCCGTGCAATTATTGCAGAAAGTTGAAATTGCATTTTCCTCACGGCAGTCTTTTATCCTGTCCATAACCAGGAGGAATCTGGCCCAGTAATGATGTACTGTTTCAGCGGGCTCTTGCCGGATTTGAGATAGATCCCATATGTTTGGGTGGGTGGGTGGAATTGAGTCCGGAACCCTACCCATCTCGAGGCTCAAGGGCCGGAAAGTTTCCGAATTTGGAAGCTTGGATTGCTGGACGTTGTCCAACGAGTCTGGTCCGATGTCTGACTTTAGGTTTAGCGCTTGATCGACGTCCGTCCCTCCGCGGAAATCCGGCATGGAGGGTTCGGGAGTCTGGACATAACTAGTTTTCAATGTAGAAGAAGAATCGCCGTGTTGTTCCTCTACCACAGCAACGTGGTGGGTAACCTGGGGAGAGTTAATCTCTCTCAGATTGGTTTTAAGCCCAATCTGATTGTAGCCTGTAGCGACTCCCAGGGCGGCGATGCGATCGAAGAGCTCATTTACGGACAAGAGCTCTATTGGATCCAGCTGCTCGGTGAATTCTGAGTTGACGTGAAGATTGCTTTTGATGACCCGAGAGGTCGTCGTCGAAGCGGTGGTCGAATAGGCGGTCATGAGAAAACCACCTAGCCGGATAGTTTGGTCAAGCGCCGTGGCCCTTTAGCGATTTATACCGCCTTTAAAGACGGAAGAGGCATCCTTCCCGATCGCGACGGCACAGAGGAACTCTCAATGAAAGCACCAATGTCGGTGTCAAGACCGCAGATCTCGGTAGGGGGTCCCGAATCGTGCGCCTAGGCGGATGGTAACACGAGACAGGGACACGATGTTTTTACCTGGTTCGAGCCCTCTCGATGGAGGTAAAACCCTACTCCTGCTTGATTAATATTGATGATATGGGTAGTACAAGAGTGGATCTACCACGAGATCAAGGAGGCTAAACCCTAGAAGCTAGCCTATGGTATGATTGTTGTAATGGTTGTTCGCCCTATGGACTAAAACCCTCCGGTTTATATAGACACCGGAGAGGGTTAGGGTTACACAGAGTCGGTTACAATGGTAGGAGATCTACATATCCGTATTGCAAAGCTTGCCTTCCACGCCAAGGAAAGTCCCATCCGGACACGGGACGAAGTCTTCAATCTTGTATCTTCATAGTCTTGGAGTCCGGCCGATGATGATAGTCCGGCTATCCGGACACCCCCTAGTCCAGGACTCCCTCACCTCCCAAGCCCAATCCGAATTGGGAGGGGGGCGGCCCCCCTTTCCTTCCTCCCTCCTTCCTCTTCCTTCCCTCTCCCTCTCCTAATAGGAAAGGGGGGAGTCCTACTCCCGGTGGGAGTTGGACTCCCCCCAAGACGCGCCAACCCCCTTGACAGGCCCCCTCCTCCACTCTTTTATATACGAGGGAGGGGCGCACCCCATAGACACAACAATTGATCTCTTGATCTCTTAGCCGTGTGCGGTGCCCCCCTCCACCATAGTTCTCCTCGATAATATTGTAGCGGTGCTTAGGCGAAGCCTCGCGACGGTAAACATCAAGACCGCTACCACGCCACAGGTCGACGTAAACTCTTCCCCGACATTCTGCTAGATCGGAGTACAGGGAACGTCATCGAGCTGAACGTGTGCAAGAACTCAGAGGTGCTGTAGTTTCGGTGCTTGATCGGTCGGGCCATGAAGACGTACGACTACATCAACCGCATTGTGCTAACGCTTCCGCTCTCGGTCTGCGAGGGTACGTGGACACACTCTCCCCTCTCGTTGCTATGCATCACCATGATCTTGCGTGTGCATAGAATTTTTTTGAAATTACTACATTCCCCAACAGTGGCATCCGAGCCTATGTTTTATGCGTTGATGTTATATGCACGAGTAGAACACAAGTGACTTGTGGGCGATACAAGTCATACTACTTACCAACATGTCATACTTTGGTTCGGCGGTATTGTTGGATGAAGCGGCCCAGACCGACATTATGCATACGCTTACGCGAGACTAGTTCTACCGACGTGCTTTGCACACATGTAGTTGGCGGGTGTCAGTTTCTCCAACTTTAGTTGAACCGAGTGTGGCTATGCTCGGTCCTTGAGAAGGTTAAAACAACACTAACTTGACGAACTATCGTTGTGGTTTTGATGCGTAGGTAAGAACGGTTCTTGCTCAGCCCGTAGCATCCACGTAAAATTTGAAACAACAAAGTAGAGGTCGTCTAACTTGTTTTTGCAGGGCATGTTGTGATGTGATATGGTCAAGACGTGATGCTATATTTTATTGTATGAGATGATCATGTTTTGTAAACGAGTTATCGGCAACTGGCAGGAGCCATATGGTTGTCGCTTTATTGTATGAAATGCAAGCGCCCTGTAATTACTTTACTTTATCACTAAGCGGTAGCAATAGTCGTAGAAGCAATAGATGGCGTAACGAAAACGATGCGACGATGGAGATCAAGGTGTCGCGCCGGTGACGATGGTGATCACGACGGTGCTTCGGAGATGGAGATCACAAGCACAAGATGATGGTGGCCATATCATATCACTTATATTGATTGCATGTGATGTTTATCCTTTATGCATCTTATCTTGCTTTGTTTGATAGTAGCATTATAAGATGATCTCTCACTAAATTTCAAGATAAAAGTGTTCTCCCTGAGTATGCACCGTTGCCAAAGTTTGTCGTGCCCAGACACCATGTGATGATCGGGTGTGATAAGCTCTACGTCCATCTACAACGGGTGCAAGCCAGTTTTGCATACGCAGAATACTCAGGTTAAACTTGACGAGCCTAGCATATGCAGATATGGCCTTGGAACACTGAGACCGAAAGGTCGAGCGTGAATCATATAGTAGATATGATCAACATAGTGATGTTCACCATTGAAAGCTACTCCATTTCACGTGATGATCGGTTATGGTTTAGTTGATTTGGATCATGTGATCACTTAGATGATTAGAGGGATGTCAATCTAAGTGGGAGTTCTTAAGTAATATGAATAATTGAACTTAAATTTATCATGAACTTAGTACCTGATACTATTTTGCTTGTCTATGTTTGTTGTAGATAGATGGCTCCTGCTGTTGTTTCGTTGAATTTTAATGCATTCCTTGAGAAAGCAAAGTTGAAAGATGATGGTAGCAATGACACGGACTGGGTCCGTAACTTGAGGATTATCCTCATTGCTGCACAGAAGAATTACGTCCTGGAAGCACCGCTGGGTGCCAAACCTGCTGCAGGAGCAACACCAGATGTTGTGAACGTCTGGCAGAGCAAAGTTGATGGCTACTCGATAGTTTAGTGTGCCATGCTTTACGGCTTAGAACCGGGACTTCAACAGCGTTTTGAACGTCATGGATCATATGAGATGTTCTAGGAGTTGAAGTTAATATTTCAAGCAAATGCCCTGATTGAGAGATATGAAGTCTCCAATAAGTTCTATAGCTGCAAGATGGAGGAGAATAGCTCTGTCAGTGAGCATATACTCAGAATGTCTGGGTATAACAATCACTTGATTCAGCTAGGAGTTAATCTTTCGGATGATAGCGTCATTGACAGAATTCTTCAATCACTGCCACCAAGCTACAAGAGCTTCGTGACGAACTATAATATGCAAGGGATGGAAAGACAATTCCCGAGCTCTTCGCAATGCTAAAGGCCGCGGAGGTAGAAATCAAGAAGGAGCATCAAGTGTTGATGGTCAATAAGACCACCAGTTTCAAGAAGAAGGGCAAAGGGAAAAAGAAGGGGAACTTCAAGAAGAACAGCAAACAAGTTGCTGCTCAAGAGAAGAAACCCAAGTCTGGACCTAAGCCTGAGACTGAGTGCTTCTACCGCAAGCGCATCGTCATTGAAGCGGAACTGCCCCAAGTATTTGGCGGATAAGAAGGATGGCAAGGTGAACAAAGGTATATGTGATATACATGTTATTGATGTGTACCTTACCGAGCTCGCAGAGCACTGGTATTTGATACTCGGTTCTGTTGCTAATATTTGCAACTCGAAACAGGGACTACGGATTAAGCGGACACTTGCTAAGGACGAGGTGACGGTGCGCGTGGGAAATGGTTCCAAAGTCGATGTGATCGCCGTCGGCACGCTACCTCTACATCTACCTTTGGGATTAGTTTTAGACCTAAACAATTGTTATTTCGTGCCAGCATTGAGCATGAACATTATATCTGGATCTTGTTTGATGCGAGACGGTTATTCATTTAAATCTGAGAATAATGGCTGTTCTATTTATATGAGTAATATCTTTTATGATCATGCACCTTTAAAGAGTGGTCAATTTTTGATGAATCTCGATAGTAGTGATACACATATTCATAATGTTGAAGCCAAAAGATGCAGAGTTGATAATGATAGTGTAACTTATTTGTGGCATTGCCGTTTAGGTCATATTGGTGTAAAGCGCATGAAGAAACTCCATACTGATGGATTTTTGGAATCACTTGATTATGAATCACTTGGTACTTGCGAACCATGCCTCATGGGCAAGATGACTAAAACGCTGTTCTCCGGAACTATGGAGCGAGCAACCGATTTGTTGGAAATCACATACTGATGTATGTGGTCCAATGAATGTTGACGCTCGCGACGGATAACGTTATTTTCTCACCTTCACAGATGATTTGAGCAGATATGGGTATATCTACTTAATGAAACATAAGTCTGAAACATTTGAAAAGTTCAAAGAATTTCAGAGTCAAGTTGAAAATCATCGTAACAAGAAAATAAAGTTTCTACGATCTGATCGTGGAGGAGAATATTTGAGTTACGAGTTTGGTTTACATTTGAAACAATGCAGAATAGTTTCACAACTCATGCCACCCGGAACACCACGGCGTAATGGTCTGTCCGAACGTCGTAATCGTACTTTACTAGATATGGTGCGATCTATGATGTCTCTTACTGATTTACCACTATCGTTTTGGGTTTATGCTTTAGAGACGTTCGCATTCATGTTAAATAGGGCACACCATCAAAATCCGTTGAGACGACGCCTTATCAACTATGGTTTGGCAAGAAACCAAAGTTGTCGTTTCTTAAAGTTTGGGGCTGCGATGCTTATGTGAAAAAGCTTCAACCTGATAAGCTCGAACCCAAATCAGAGAAATGTGTCTTCATAGGATACCCAAAGGAAACTATTGGGTACACCTTCTATCACAGATCCGAAGGCAAGACATTTGTTGCAAAGAATGGATCCTTTAGAGAAGGAGTTTCTCTCGAAAGAAGTGAGTGGGAGGAAAGTAGAACTTGGTGAGGTAACTGCACCTGCTCCTTTATTGGAAAATAGTTCATCACAGAAATCGGTTCCTGTGACGACTACACCAATAAATGAGGAAGCTAATGATGATGATCATGAAACTTTAGATCAAGTTACTACAGAACCTCATAAGTCAACTAGAGTAAGATCCGCGCCAGAGTGGTACGGTAATCCTATTTTGGAGGTTATGTTACTTGACCATGGCGAACCTACGAACTATGAGGAAGCGATGATGAGCCCAGATTCCGCAAAATGGCTTCAAGCCATGAAATCTGAGATGGGATCCATGTATGAGAACAAGTGTGGACTTTGGTTGACTTGCCCGATGATCGGCAAGCATCGAGAATAAATGGATTTTCAAGAAGAAGACCGACGTTGATGGTAATGTTACTGTCTACAAAGCTCGACTTGTTGGGAAAGGTTTTCGACAAGTTCAAGGGGTTGACTAAGATGAGATTTCTCACCCGTAGCGATGCTTAAGTCTGTCTGAATCATTTTAGCAATTGCCGCATTTTATGATTATGAAATATGGCAAATGGATGTTAAAACTCCATTTCTGAATTGATTTCTGGATGAAGAGTTGTATATGATGCAACCAGAAGGTTTTGTCAATCCAAAGGATGCTAACAAAGTATGCAAGCTCTAGCGATCCATTTATGGACTGGTGCAAGCCTCTCGGAGTTGGAATAAATGCTTTGATAGTATGATCAAAGCATACGGTTTTATACAGACTTTTGGAGAAGCCTGTATTTACAAGAAAGTGAGTGGGAGCTCTATAGCATTTCTAATATTATATGTGGACGACATGTTATTGATTGGAAATGATATAGAATTTCTGGATAGCATAAAAGGATACTTGAATAAAAGTTTTTCAATGAAAGACCTCGGTGAAGCTGCTTACATATTAGGCATCAAGATCTATAGAGATAGATCGAGACGCTTAATTGGACTTTCACAAAGCACATACCTTGATAAAGTTTTGAAAAAGTTCAAAATGGATCAAGCAAAGAAAGGGTTCTTGCCTGTAATACAAGGTGTGAAAATTGAGTCAGACTCAATACCCGACCATTGCAGAAGATAGAGAGAAAATGAAAGAAGTTCCCTATGCTTCAGCCATAGGCTCTATCATGTATGCAATGTCTGTGTACCGACCTGATGTGTGCCTTGCTATTAGTTTAGCAGGAGGTACCAAAGTAATCCGGGAGTGGATCATCGGACATCGGTCAAGAACATACCGAAATACCGAAAAGTACTGAAGGATATGTTTCTCGCTTATGGAGGTGACAAAGAGCTAGTCGAATGGTTACGCTAATGCAAGTTTTGACATTGATCCGGACGATTCTAAATCGCAAACCGGATACGTGTTTATATTAAACGGTGGAGCTGTCAGTTGGTGCAGTTCTAAACAAAGCGTCGTAGCGGGATCTACATGTGAAGCGGAGTACATAGCTGCTTCGGAAGCAGAAAATGAAGGAGTCTGGATGAAGGAGTTCATATCCGATCTAGGTATCGTACCTAGTATATCGGGTCCAATGAAAATCTTTTGTGACAATACTGGTGCAATTGCCTTGGCAAAGGAATCCAGATTTCACAAGAGAACCAAGCACATCTAGAGACGCTTCAATTCCATCCGGGACCAAGTCCAGGTGCGAGACATAGAGATTTGCAAGATACATACGGATCTGAATGTTGCAGACCCGTTGACTAAGCCTCTTTCACGAGCAAAACAAGATCAACACCAAGGCTCCATGGGTGTTAGAATCATTACTGTGTAATCTAGATTATTGACTCTTGCAAGTGGGAGACTGAAGGAAATATGTCCTAGAGGCAATAATAAAGTTATTATTTATTTCCTCATATCATGATAAATGTTTATTATTCATGCTAGAATTGTATTACCCGGAAACATAATACATGTGTGAATACATAGACAAACATAGTGTCACTAGTATGCCTCTACTTGACTAGCTCGTAAATCAAAGATGGTTAAGTTTCCTAACCATAGACATGAGTTGTCATTTGATTAATGGGATCACATCACTAGGAGAATGATGTGATTGACTTGATCCATTCCGTTAGCTTAGCACTTGATCGTTTAGTATGTTGCTATTGCTTTCTTAATGACTTATACATGTTCCTATGACTATGAGATTATGTAACTCCAGCTTACCGGAGGAACACTTTGTGTGCTACCAAACGTCACAGCGTAACTGGGTGATTATAAAGGTGCTCTACAGGTGTCTCCAAAGGTACTTGTTGAGTTGACGTATTTCGAGATTAGGATTTGTCACTCGGATTGTCGGAGAGGTATCTCTGGGCCCTCTCGGTAATGCACATCACTATAAGCCTTGCAAGAAATGTAGCTAATGAGTTAGTTATGAGATGATGCATTACGAAACGAGTAAAGAGAGTTGCCGGTAACGAGATTGAACTAGGTATTGGATACCGACGATCGAATCTCGGGCAAGTAACATACCGATGACAAAGGGAACAACGATGTTGTTATGCGGTTTGACCGATAAAGATCTTCGTAGAATATGTAGGAGCCAATATGAGCATCCAGGTTCCGCTATTGGTTATTGACCGGAAATGTGTCTCGGTCATGTCTACATAGTTCTCGAACCCGTAGGGTCTGCACGCTTAAGGTTTCATTGACAGTTTTATTACGAGTTTATGAGTTTTGATGTACCGAAGGTTGTTCGGAGTCCCGGATGTGATCACGGACTTGACGAGGAGTCTCGAAATGGTCGAGACATAAAGATCGATATATTGGACGACTATATTTGGACACTGAAAAGGTTCCGGGTGAGATTGGGACAATACCGGAGCTCTGGGAGGTTATCGGAACCCCCCGGGAGGTATATGGGCCTTATTGGGCCTTAGTGGAAAGGAGGGGAAAGGATCAAGGGAAGGGGCGCGCCACGCCCAAGCCCAATCCAAATTGGGAGGGGGTCCGGCCCCCCTTTCCTTCCTCCCTCCTTCCTCTTCCTTCCCTCTCCCTCTCCTAATAGGAAAGGGGGGATTCCTACTCCCGGTGGGAGTTGGACTCCCCCCTAGGGCGCGCCAACCCCCTTGGCCGGCCCCCTCCTCCACTCCTTTATATACGGGGGAGGGGGGCACCCCATAGACACAACAATTGATCTCTTGATCTCTTAGCCATGTGCGGTGCCCCCCTCCACCATAGTTCTCCTTGATAATATTGTAGCGGTGCTTAGGCGAAACCCTGCGATGGTAAAACATCAAGACCGTCACCACGCCGTCGTGCTGACGGAACTATTCCCCGACATTCTGCTAGATCGGAGTATGGGGAATGTCATCGAGCTGAACGTGTGCAAGAACTCGGAGGTGCCGTAGTTTCGGTGCTTGATCGGTCGGGTCGTGAAGACGTACGACTACATCAACCGCGTTGTGCTAACGCTTCCGCTTTCGGTCTACGAGGGTACGTGGACACACTCTCCCCTCTCGTTGCTATGCATCACCATGATCTTGCGTGTGCGTAGGAACTTTTTTGAAATTACTACGTTTCCCAACAATCTTCACCAGGAAGGCCGGCGAATTGATCTTTCATAACAAGATTCAGCAAAGCAGTATTGATTTCACAAGACAAAACATCATTAAGAGGAGCAATCGGAGTACTAAGGAAATCATTATTATTGGTATTTGAGAAATCACACAATTTGGTATTATCTTGCGCCATGGCAACAAGTAATCCAACACACAAGCAAATAGAAAAAGGCAAGCGAAAAGAGAGGAGGAGATTGGGAAAGAGAGGGCGAATAAAACGGCAAGGGTGAAGTGGGGGAGAGGAAAATGAGAGGCAAATGGAAAATAATGTAAATGCGAGGGAGATGAGTTTGTGATGGGTACTTGGTATGTCTTGACTTGAGCGAAGACCTCCCGACAGCGGCGCCAAAATCCTTCTTGCTACGCCTTGAGCTTATGCTGGTTTTCCTTGAAGAGGAAAGGGTGATGCAGCAATAGTAGCATAAGTATTTCCCTCAGTTTTGAGAACCAAGGTATCAATCCAAGAGGAGGCTCCTCAAAAGTCCCACACACCTACACAAACAAACAAAGAACTCGCAACCAACGCAATAAAGGGGTTGTCAATCCCTTAACGGCCACTTCATGTAAAGTGAGATCTAATAGAGATAGTATGATAAGATAAATATATTTTTGGTATTTTATAATATAGATGCAAAATTTAAAGATGCAAATAAAAGTAGATTGGAAGCAAATATGATAAGAGATAGACCCGGGGGCCATAGGTTTCACTAGAGGCTTCTCTCAAGATAGCATAAGTATTACGGTGGGTGAACAAATTACTGTCGAGCAATTGATAGAAAAGCGAATAATTATGAGATTATCTAGGCATGATCATGTATATAGGCATCATGTCCGCAATAAGTAGACCGACTCCTACGTGCATCTACTACTATTACTCCACACATCGACTGACTCCTGCCTGCATCTAGAGTATTAAGTTCACAAAGAACAGAGTAACACATTAATCAAGATGACATGATGTAGAGGGATAAACTCATGCAATCTGATATAAACCCCATCTTTTTATCCTCGATGGCAACAATACAATATGTGCCTTGCAACCGTTTCTGTCACTGAGTAAGGACACCGCAAAATTGAACCCAAAGCTAAGCACTTCTCCCATGGCAAGAAAGATCAATCTAGTAGGACAAACCAAACTGATAATTCGAAGAGACTTGCAAAGATAACTCAATCATACATAAAACAATTCAGAGGAGATTCAAATATTTCTCATAGATAAACTTGATCATAAACCCACAATTCATCGGACCTCGACAAACACACCGCAAAAAGATTTTACATCGAATAGATCTCCACAAGAGAGGGGGAGAACATTGTATTGAGATCCAAGAAGAGAGAAGAAGCCATCTAGCTAATAACTATGGACCCATAGGTCTGTGGTAAACTACTCACAACTCATTGGAGGGGCTATGGTTTTGATGTAGAAGCCCTCCATGGTCGATTCCCACTCCGGCAGAGCACTGACGAAGGCTCCAAGATGGGATCTCGCGGATACAGAAGGTTACGGCGGTGGAAATTGTGTTTCATTGGCTCCTCGGATGTTTTCGGGGTACGCAGGCTTATATAGGAGGAAGAAGTACGTCGGTGGCTGTCGGTGTCAAAACTGGCGGATCTCGGGTAGGGGGTCCCGATCTGTCCGTCTAAGGCCGATGCTAACAGGAGGCAGGGGACACAATGTTTACCCAGGTTCAGGCCCTCTCGATGGAGGTAAAACCCTACTTCCTGCTTGATTGATATTGATGATATGAGTAGTACAAGAGTTGATCTACCACGAGATCGTAGAGGCTAAACCCTAGAAGCTATCCTATGATGGTTATGATTGTGATCGTCCCTCTAAGGACTAATCTCTCCGGTTTATATAGACAGTAGAGAGGGCTAGGGTTTACATGGAGTCGGTTACAAAGAAGGTTCGCCAAGCTTGTCTTCCACGCAAAAGAGAGTCCCATCCGGACATAGGACGAAGTCTTGAGTCTTGTATCTTCACACTCCAATAGTCCGGACAAAGTATATACTCCGGCTGTCCGGATACCCCCTAATCCAAGACACCCTCAGTAGCCCCTGAACCTGGCTTCAATGATGATGAGTCCGGAGCACAGTTTTGTCTACGGATTTGCAAGGCGGGTTCCATCTCTGAGTACTCCAAAGTAATTATCGAACACTTAAACCGTGTCCGGATCTGCAAGATGATCTTCACATACCATCGTAGAGAGAATATCATAAATCTGATCTGCTGGCAATTTTTGTATGTTGTGCTCCTGTATCGTGGCCCGGCCCAACACAAACCAGTTACTCTTAGCCCACTTTGATACGCGTTGCGAGGCGGTTTTATTGGCACGCCCTGCCAAAGCAGAGATCGTGTTCCCTTTATTACGGGATCTTCCATCAATATGGGCGTGCGCAACCCCATGACGACTGTTGGTATGACTCCGTGTTTTTAGATAAGTCCCAAGCGGTCACACTGAGGACTCTTGATATTCACCCCCCTTATAAAGGGGCCGAGGCCTATACCTCTTTTCCACCACCCTTTCGCCCTTTCGCATCTCGAGTTCTAACACCCGAGACCCAAACTCAAACACCCGAGATCCTCCAATATGTCCGGATCCAGCCCTCAAGGCCGGTGGGTGGCCTCCTCGATCAAAGAGGAGGACATTGCGACGCTTAGGGAGGTCGGATATCTGACTGCCGACATCCAACACAGGCTTCCTGCTCCAGGGCAGGTCATCCTTACTCTTGAGTCTAATGAGAGCGTCGTATTTGTTTCTCAATTCCTTCCGCGGCTTGGGCCTCACCCTTGATCCCTTTGTGAGGGGGCTCATGTTCTATTACGGGTTAGATTTTCACGATCTAGCTCCGGACGCTATCCTCCATATCTCGTCGTTCATCATTGTGTTCGAGGCTTTTCTCCACGTCACCCCACACTTCGGCTTATGGCTCAAGACCTTCAATGCGAAGCCGAAGATGACCGAGGGGCGACATGCAGAGTGCGGAGGTGCCATAATAAGCAGGAACGCCGATGCCCCATGGCCAGAGGGTTATTTCCCAGAGGTATCCTATTTATGGCAGCGGAGGTGGTTTTACGTCACGGCTCCCAGAGGCACAAAGTGGGTGGCTGCCCCTGACTTCCGTTCGGGTCCTCCGTCACAACTGGCGTCATGGACCAATGTAGGACGGGATTGGGGGTCTGGTAGTGATGTACCAACACTGCAGAGCCGTATCCGGGAGCTTCTTGAGAGGGACATTAACCTTGTCAGCATAATTCAGGTAATGCTAATCCGACGGATGTTGTCGTGCAAACGCCGGCCTCTCCGGATGTGGGAGTTCAATCCAGAGGGTCCGTGGACTATTTTGCACTTCTTCGGCCTGACGCTTGAAGGGATGTGTAAATTATTCTTCGGACCACAAGTAAAGTGTCCGGACACCACCTAGGATGCGGGCCTAAGCTGCAATCGCCCAGGTACCCAAGTAAGTAACCCAAAAACCAAACACTTCATTTATATTTGTCATAATCATTATTCTGAAAATCCTCTGTGGCCAGGAATGGCTCAGCAAGGTGGAGAG
Organism: Aegilops speltoides; assembly: GCA_021437245.1. NCBI lineage: Eukaryota > Viridiplantae > Streptophyta > Magnoliopsida > Poales > Poaceae > Aegilops > Aegilops speltoides. The sequence continues at coordinate 500,192,228 of CM038147.1, forward strand.
AATCAGGTGTCCGACGCCACTTCCCGAAGGCTCTCCTAGTCCTACCGTAGCCAAGATGCTTGGCCGAGTTCTTTGAAAAATGCCCTCAGGGAAAGACGAAGGCAAGAATAGATAAGCCGAACTTCACACACTGTGCATCCAAACCGGGAGAATTGCTACCTTCCCAAAGGAGGATAGTCTGGGAGGGGAGTCTAAGGCCTCCTCCCCTCGCGGGAAGAAGAGGGCCGCCTCCGAAGACTTGGAGATGGAGGTGCCCAAACTGGCGAAGAAAGCGTCACCAGGGGGCCCTTCCCCGAAGGGTGCCCTCACCGCGTCATGCCCGCCAATGGGCCAGCCCTCAACCGAGCTGTAAGTTAATCGTAAATTCGAAGGTACTACTTTTCTCCGAGAACAATAACAAGGATCCATTCTTTGCAGTCCGGCTAGCAGCTCTTCTCGACAGAGTTCGTCTTCGGGGGATCTCCCTCCGGAGATGATGGAGAGTGAGACCCCACCAACCTCTCCGCCTCATGAGGCGGGCGACCCCAAGGTGTCGTCACGGAGGAGTCCGGATCTGCCGAAGCCAGAAGCTAATCCTTCGGCCTCCCTGAGCCTGGAGCATTTGGCTCCCACGGGGGGTGATGAGAAGGGTCCGACACAGTTTAGTGTCCAGGCGGACACACTGACGGGCCTTCTGGAGTGAGCTGCTCTCTCAGAGGAGCACCATTCATTAATGAGCATGGTGCTCGGGAAGATTTCTTCCGCCACAAGCGGGTTGAATGAAGCCTTTACGAGCCTGCTCAAAGGCTTTGAGGTATGTAATGAAAAATACATAATTTTTTGGCTGTGACGCACGCGCTAGGTGTGCTCCATATGGATAGTAACCCCTGAGACTCTGGTTGCCAGCCCTAGGCGGCAAACTGAGGATCATATTTTGAAGTAATGATCACGCTGTGCTTATGCGCAGGTGTCTAAGGATCCGGTAGCTGACCGGTCCGTTGAGGTTTTCGAACTGAGGAGGCAGATTGGAGTTATTGATGTCGACATCACGCTTGTGAACGAGCGGCTTAACGAGTCACAAGGTATGTGCTCTGCTTTCCATATTATTTATAAGAAAAATGGAAATGAGTATAATATTGATGTGATATGTGTGGACTGCAGATGGTGCTGTTGTCGTGGAAGCCCTGAGGGCGGAACTTGCCCAGGCCAAGGAACAAGTTCGGGCTAGCAATGCGGCTGCCCTAAAGGCGGCCGAAGAGTTGAGAGCCAAACAGGCTGCTCATCGCCGAAGCGAAGACAAAATAGCAGAATGGTTGTGGAGCTAAAAAATGCCGCCAGCCGGTATGAGCTCCTTGAGAAGGAGAATCAGGTGAACTTGGCTGACCGGAAGAAAGCACTTGATACGGCCAAGGAGACACGGTCTGAAAGTAGGGATGCGTGGGAGGAGCTTCGTCTGGACGGAGAAATCGCGGCTGGAAACCCCTACTTATTACGTGTGAAGTTTTTAGATCCGAGGTATGCTCCCCTGGATCAACGCTGGAGCCCTGCAGACGCGTATGCGGACTTGGCGAAGAGTACGGCTGATGCGGCCAAGTTTTTCGAGGATCAAGGTGGTAAAGAAGTGGAGAAGCTGTTTTGGTCACAATTCAATGCTCCCGCACGCCCATTGTCGTTGAGTGAGAAGATGGCTACTGTGGCTGAGCTTCATAGGCTGTCCGGTCTTGCAATGCGGTCTATAGTAGATCATCTTTGGCCGAAGGAGCCTAAGCCGGACAGTTACTTTGGTTTAGTGCACCAACTCCTTGGTGCCGTATCATGGATCGATGCCATGAGGAGGTCGGCGTGTATAGAGGGTGCACGGATGGATCTTGCCCGCGTTAAAGCATATTGGACAGATATGGAGGCCACCATCGTTGCGGCCCAGAATCCGGCGGGAGGCCAGGATTCGGCCGAGCACTACTTGGAGCAGGTAACAGAAGGTGCTCGTTTAATAGAGGCTCAGTGCTCGAAGAATATCATGTTCGAGTGACAAATCATTTAAAAACAATGTTATTTTGATTATGAGGCTATATTTATACTTTTTGCCCGGAAGTGTTATGGTGCCTCCTGTGCGGCCGTTTTATATATAAATTTAATCTGAAAGTTAGCAGTAGTTTTCTTCAGCCCCCACGCGTACAATGCAGGGGTGTTCACGAAAATATGCATAAACACACTTGATCCAACGTCTTGGTCCATTAAGGAGGTGATCGCACGTTGAACTAGGCAACCGGACTATATAGCTTTAAAACTTTCACTTAGCCATAGGAGTTTGACGGTGGGGCTACTATGTAGCCCCTGGTAACTTCGTGTGCATTTTAATACGGGCGCGTTTGTACATAACCGGGAAACGGTCCTTCGTTAATGCTGAGGAATCCTAAAGATTCCGATAAGTCTTCAAGTGGTTGAACGGTCTCTCGCTGTATCATGGCAGTCAGTTTTCGGCTTTCTCTACTGAGGTGCTCGTCCGGAATAACCAGGGCACAATCGCAGTAGTTCTCCTTTGGCCGCCTTAGCCGATAAGAACGGAACGTAAGGCGGCAAACCCAGGAGCCGGGCAAACCCAACATTTGACCAAAGACATGATTCGGAGCTGATGCATATAAGGCCCAACTCGTGACGCCGAACACTCCCGAGGGTATTCGGACTTTGTGATAGAAAATGGGCTGAAGAATGCCCTTATGAACCCTTTATTTCCAGGTACGTGCATTAGTCTGTCGTGGCGAAATGCCAATAACGGCAGTACCCTCTGTGGATATAGTACCCATGGGATGTGTAAACAACAAGAGACAATAAAAAGGTTTACACAGGGGCTTAATCTAAAGAGAAACCTTTGAGCGGCCCTGCTGCACGTCTGCGCCTTTGTCTCCATTGTGCCGTGTCCTGGAAGGGTATCGCACGAATGGTGTATGTAAGAAGAAAAACTCATGTAGAAAATTATAACATAAGCATGCGATGGATAGTAAGAGTGTAAGACATTCGCCTGTTAACAAGGTTAATCCAACAGTGGGGCTTTATTAAATCCATAGCCCCTGGTGTCCTCTATGGGATTACATGTATGTCACCCTAGCTCAGGTTTATCCGGGCTGCCGGACTCGTCTAACCGTGTCCGTGGTCTTAACGACCGGTCATGCTTTCTGGTATTGGAGGCCACTTAGAGTCCGACTGCTAGAACCGTCGCATATTCCTCCACGCGTGAGGAGCGCTCTGTGTTTCCGTTAAGGTAATGACGCCACGTGGACCGGGCATCTTAAGTGTAAGGTAGGCATAATGCGGTACTGCATTGAAGCGGGCGAAGGCCGTTCTCCCGAGGATTGCATGATAGCTGCTTTGGAGGGGACCGATGATGAAGAGTAGTTCTTCGCTTCTGGAGTTGCCTGGGGAACCGAATGTTACCTCCAGTACAATGGAGCCCCTGCCGTAGGCTTCAACGCCTAGTATCACCCCTTCAAAGGTGGTGTTACTTTGGCTGATTCTGGATGGGTCTATCCCCATCCTGCGGACAATGTCCTGGTATATTAAATTAAGACCACTGCCGCCATCCACGAGGATGCGAGTGAGATGGTATCCGTCGATTATTGGGTTGAGCACCAAGGCAGCTGATCCTTCGTGCAGCATACTAGTCTGGTAGTCCCTGTGATCGAAGGTGATCGGGCAGGCCGGCCAGTGGATGAGTTTGGGGGCGACGGGCTCTACAGCGTATGCGTCTCTGAGCGGGCGTTCGCGCCTTCTCGTGGGTGTGTGAGTCGCGTGGATCATGTTTACTATTTTTACATCTGGTGGGAATTTCTTCTTTTCCCCAGTGTTCGGCTGGCGAGGCTCATCCTCGTCTTCACTTGGTGTTTCCCTTCCCTTGTGTTCGGCATTTAATTTGCCGGCCTGCTTGAAGACCCAGCATTCTCTGTGAGTGTGGTTCGTAGGTTTGTTGGGGGTGCCATGAATTTGGCACAGTCTGTCCAGGACTTTGTTTAGACCGGACGGTCCCTCTTTGCTGCCTTTAAATGGCTTCTTTTGTTGACCGGGTCGGGAGCCCCTGAATCCGGCGTCGACCGTTGTGTTGTCCGGGCTCTCTTCCTTGTTTTGACGTTTGTTTTTATTGCGCCGTGGCTTCCCGTTGCCATCCCTTATTTCGGATGTACTTGGGTCGCTGGTGCCTTTAAGGGGCAACCAGCTATCTTCACCCGCGCAAAAGCAGGTCATAAGGCTTGTTAAGGCTGCCATTGTCCTCGGCTTTTCTTGGCCGAGGTGTCCGGCAAGACACTCGTCCCGGATGCTGTGTTTGAAGGCCGCTAAGGCCTCGGCATCCGGACAGTCGACAATTTGATTCTTCTTAGTGAGGAATCTGTTCCAGAGCTTGCGGACGGACTCTCCGGGCTGTTGGATTACGTGACTTAAATCGTCCGCATCCGGAGGCCGGACATAGGTCCCTTGAAAATTGGCCCTGAAAGCGTCCTCGAGTTCCTCCCAACTTCCAATTGAATTTTCGGGGAGGCCTTTCAACCAGTGTCGAGCTGGTCCCTTCAACTTGAGGGGAAGGTATTTGATGGCGTGGAGGTCGTCCCCACGAGCCATATGTATATGCAGGATAAAATCCTCGATCCAGACCCTTGGGTCTGTTTTTCCGTTATATGCCTCTATGTTCACAGGTTTAAAACCCTGTGGAAATTCATGGTCCAGTACCTCTGTGGTGAAGCACAGGGGGTGAGCAGCCCCTCTGTATCTGGATGTGATGTGGCATGCCGTCAGCCGTTGTTGTGTCCGGTGCTAATTCCGAACTGGTATCCGATCGGTGTGGTCGTTTTGGTGACCATAGTCCTGCGTCGAGGTGTGTCCTTTAGTTCCATAGATGGACCTAGCCGCGCCGACTTTTTTATCCAGGAGCTCGCGTAAATCGTGTGCAGCATCGGTAGCTGCTCTGTTGCGGTTATGAAGTGGTTTTTCCGGCCTCCTCGCCGTGTTGTTCTTTGGTGGAATGGCCTCGTCGTCGAATTCTGGCAGCAGCTTGCGTTTTGGATAGCTCTTTGTATGGCAATCGTCGTTGTACCTTTCTTCAATGTGTAGCACTTTATTCCATCTGCGATTGAGCGTTTCCTGTGCGGCCTTTAGCCGTTGCTTCTGCTTCTTTAGACTTCTCGAAGTGGCCATAAGCCTTCTGTAGAGGTTATCTCGTTCCAAGCGTGTTTCCAGGATGATGAATGCATCGCCATCCAGACTGTGTTCTTGTCCCGGGGCGGTTTGATGAATTCGTCCTTCGGGATCATTGTGATCGGGTGTCTGCTCCGAGATGTGTTCGGCGTGACCTGGCTCATCCTGGTCCATTGCTGTGTCCATGTGGTCATTGTTGCCTTTGGAGTTGACTGGGGTGTCGATCTTTCTGGCGCTCTTATCGCTATTTTTACTGTTGCTGGACTTGGAGCGGTGTCTGCGCCGTTGTTTTGGCTTTTTCCTGGGGGTTTTATCTTCCAGATTGTCGCCGTCGTCCATACCGTCGGTATCATCAGAGTCGAAGTCAAGCATGTCTGATACATCATCTAAAGTGGCTATGAAGTGGGTGGTGGGTGGGCAACGAATTCCTTCATCGCCTGCTTCCCATTCGAGCCGGATATAGTTCGGCCGAGAGTCTCCTGACAAAGAGAGGGACTTTAAAGAGTTCAGCATGTCGCCAATGGGCGAGTGCTGGAAGATATCTGCAGCGGTGAACTCCATTACCAGAGCCCAACCAGAATCGGCGGGCTTGGAGGCGCGCGGACTGAAACCTACAACCGGATACGAGTCCGGTGGTCCGGTGTCACCGGCTTCCTTAGGGGTGAAGTCTAGGTTCGGCTCTACCGCCGATGAGTGTGCAGCCTCTGGGGCGGGGTCCATCCACCATCCTCGGACGACGCACTCTGCTCCAGATTTAGGTCCGGGGCTCCTGCAGGGGCGATATCCCGAGCATTGTCCGACAGCAGGTCTAGGCCGTGCTCGTCGTGATTGTCCGGCGCTCCTGGCACCGGCCCGAATCCGTTGAAGATCAATTCTCCGCGGATATCGACCGTATATTTCAAGTTTCCGAACCTGTCCTGGGGGCCAGGGGCGTAGCTGTCGATCTGCTCCAGATGGCCAAGCGAATTGGCCCGCAGTGCAAAGCCACCGAACACAAAGACCTGTTTGGGGAGAAAAGTCTCACCCTGGATCGTGTCGTTCTTGATGATTGGAGGAGCCATCAAGCCTTGCAGCAACGACACAGAGGAACTCTCAATGAAAGCAACAATGTTGGTGTCAAAACCGGCGGATCTCGGGTAGGGGGTCCCGATCTGTGCGTCTAAGGCCGATGGTAACAAGAGGCAGGGGACACAACGTTTACCCAGGTTTGGGCCCTCTCAATGGAGGTAAAACCCTACTTCCTGCTTGATTGATATTGATGATATGAGTAGTACAAGAGTTGATCTACCACGAGATCGTAGAGGCTAAACCCTAGAAGCTAGCCTATGATGGTTATGATTGTGATTGTCCCTCTAAGGACTAATCTCTCCGGTTTATATAGACACTGGAGAGGGCTAGGGTTTACATGGAGTCGGTTACAAAGAAGGAAATATAATATCTGGATCGCCACTTGTCTTCCACGCAAAGGAGAGTCCCATCCGGACACGGGATGAAGTCTTGAGTCTTGTATCTTCACGCTCCAATAGTCCGGACAAAGTATATACTCCGGCTGTCCGGATACCCCCTAATCCAGGACTCCCTCAGTGGCCGCCCGAGGGGCCCACGAGACAGCGGGGCGCGCCCTATAGGGGGGCGCCCTACCCTCTCGTGGCCGCCTCGGCTGCTTCTTTACTTACACTCCAAGTCCTCTGGATCACGTTCGTTCCAAAAATCACGCTCCCGAAGGTTTCATTCCATTTGGACTCCGTTTGATATTCCTTTTCTTTGAAATACTGAAATAGGCAAAAAAACAACAATACGGGCTGGGCCTCCTGTTAGTAGGTTAGTACCAAAAATGATATAAATATGTAAAATAAAGCCCATAAACATCCAAAAGGTGTAATATAATAGCATGGAACAATCAAAAATTATAGATACGTTGAAGACGTATCATTGACGTATTTCGAGATTAGGATTTGTCACTCCGAATCTCGGAGAGGTATCTCTGGGCCCTCTCGGTAATGCACATCACTATAACCTTGCAAGCAATGTAGCTAATGAGTTAATTCCGAGATGATGCATTATGTAACGAGTAAAGAGACTTGCCGGTAACGAGATTGAACTAGGTATTGAGATACCGACGATCGAATCTCGGGCAAGTAACATACCAATGACAAAGGGAACAACATATGTTGTTATGCGATTTTACCGATAAAGATCTTCGTAGAATATGTAGGAGCCAATATGAGCATCCAGGTTCCGCTATTGGTTATTGACCGGAGACGTGTCTTGGTCATGTCTACATAGTTCTCGAACCCGTAGGGCCCGCACGCTTAAAGTAAGATGACAATTGTATTATGATTTTATGCATTTTGATGTACGGAAGGTTGTTCGGAGTCCCGGATGTGATCACGGACATAATGAGGAGTCTCGAAATGGTCGAGACATGAAGATCGATATATTGGACGACTATATTTGGACACTGGAAAGTTTTCGGGTGAGATTGGGACAATACCGGAGCTCCGAGAGGTTATCGGAACCCCCCGGGAGGTATATGGGCCTTAATGGGCCTTAGTTGAAAGGAGGGGAAAGGAGCAAGGGAGGCCCCCCCCAAGCCCAATCTGAATTGGGAGGGGCGCCAACCCCCTTTCCTTCCTCCCTCCTTCCTCTTCCTTCCCTCTCCCTCTCCAAATAGGAAAGGGGGGAATCCTACTCCCTGTGGGAGTTGGACTCCCTCCTAGGGCGCGCCTCTCCCCTTGGCCGGCCCCCTCCACTCCTTTATATATGGGGGAGGGGGGCACCCCATAGACACAACAATTGATCATTGATCTCTTGGCCATGTGCGGTGCCCCCCTCCACCATAGTCCTCCTCGATAATATCGTAGCGGTGCTTAGGGGAAGCCCTACGATGGTACAACATCATCATCGTCACCACGCCGTCGTGCTGACGGAACTCTCCCTCGACACTCGGCTGGATCGAAGTTCGAGTGACGTCATCGAGCTGAACGTGTGCAAGAACTCGGAGGTGTCGTGCTTTCGGTGCTTGATCGGTCGGGCCGTGAAGACGTATGACTACATCAACCGTGTTGTGCTAATGCTTCTGCTTTCGGTCTACGAGGGTACGTGGATACACTCTCCCCTCTCGTTGCTATGCATCACCATGATCTTGCGTGTGCGTAGGAATTTTTTTGAAATTACTACGTTTCCCAACATTTCTGCCACTAAGGTTGAAGGAAGAACATTGATCATGATGATAAGGTAGGCATTGGGAGAGATCTTAAGACGCATGGGGTGTCATGCACATTACTAATGCAAAGGAGATTAAAGTAAAAAAACTATTGGACTTATTCCACTATCTTTTGGAGATGACTTAATTCTTCATATTATTGATCATGTTTATTCATGCTCCTAGTTATTGGAGAACCTTAATTTTTCTCTCGAACAGATGACATGATGTTGTATGTTATTAAGTCAACTCCAGTTATGTAATGTTAGTCTTGCCCTAGGGTGAGACAAGTTATGTTTTCACTGAATGAATCTTTTGTAAAGATTATATGCTATGTTACAATTTAAGATATAAGAGAAGTGTAATTAATGAGACCTCATCAAAATTGTGGTTTTAGACCACATTTCGAGGGGGAGTATGGAAGTCTCATTTAATATGAGATATCACGTTCACTTCTCGTACTTAGATCATCGCATGTACAACTAAGAAAAATATGTATCTCAATTCTCTAATTAAGATGGAACCAACGAGAAGTCTTGGTTGGAGAATGAATGAAAAGCACATTCTAATGTTGGTTCTCTAATTAAGATGCAACAAGTCTTATTTAGAAGAATGTATGAAAGATTTAGAAGAATGAATGAAAAATGACTCCTCTATCAAGTTGTTAGTGTGTACTTAGTCCCTTATGAGCATTATGAAGCACACATGAATGATAAAGTGGCAAGCTTGCTAGTCTAATGACCATCATGATGTAACATTGTCGATTATATATTGACCAACGTCATTTATAATCATATGTCATACTGCACTCAAGTGGCAATTTTGTCAGCATCATGTGACTTGTGGTTATATTTCTGACTAACGTCGTTTATAATCATTTGTCATTGTGCATTAAGTTCTTTTCCATCTTCAGCCCAACGATACTGTGGTTTAGAACTGAAATGATTATTATCAAGTTTTTGGACATGTTTTACATCCTTTAAATAAAATGATCGTTAGGGAACCTGGAGCATATGAACATGAATCTTAAGGATAACTCCATTAGATCTTTGTTCATATGCATCAGGTAAGTTGGGAAGAAATGCCTTGCAACAGTTAATGTTGAGACTTAACAATTTCCCTGTGATTGATAATGTGTGTGATAATGAGCTCTAATGATGTATGGAACTCAGTAGAGTTTCCTAAGTGGGTTGTTATGACGCTTGTGTTATTATATAACATGCTCTTGTGTTGACTAAGTTAATAATGTATGTATGACTCAACCATCAGGTTCTGTCAAATAGATGAAGTTAAATAAGGTATGTTGCCTCAAGAAATTTAATTATGAAATAAGGCGAGCATTGGGACAAGGGGGAGTAAGTTCACTAAATGTGAAGATGAAATATTTTTTGGCGGGCCAAGAAATTTCTATCTTCTATTGACATAAAGGATCTTGGTGATGCCTTATACTTTATTTGTATCAAGGTTCGTCAAGATATAGGTCCAAAAGGAGTATAAGTTCTCTTATGACGACATACGTCGATAGAGTATGAAAGAAAATATTATGTGGTGGTACTCTATCTCTCCTGCTACTGAAGTTAAGGGCGATAAAAGTGGACATCTCAGTGTCCGCGGAACAATTATGAACTGATCAGATAATGTTAGTTCCTTATGCTTCGATTGTCAGAAGCAATAAATGTATTCGAGTATGAAGGCGCGCCCTCTTATTTATGATCGGGATACTTGGCAAATTGTGTTTAATGCATAATTACGCTGGAAATTTGTTATCAAGCTTTGCAGTATATACAAGGCGATGACTATTACATGCTCACTTATAATGAGTTTGATAACCTCATAATTGTGGGTTAGTCAGACACTGTTTTGGCGAGGTGTGTGGATATTAAGAATTCCACGTCATGTTACATTTGCACCCTCACGCGAGGAGTTTTATCGTGGGAAAGCTCCTAAAGGACAATCATGGCATCTTCAATGATGCAAACTATTTGTGGCATGTTAAGAGGCTAGCAAGCAGGTTGTATGTCAAAATAATATTATTGCCAGAATTGAAAGTGGTAGACAATACCATTAAACCACTTACTGTGATTATGTACACCCAGTTCTCTATGCGAGTAACAACAAGTCAATTGGTATTGCCAAAACCATTGACATCATGTCTCCGTTATGAAAGATAGGGTCTAGGATCAAACCTATGATGTTTGGTTAATAAAGTTTTTGCGGTTCCGCTTACTAAAGCTTACCATTTACCCGTCTATGTTAATGTTGTCGGCATGGTTAGGAAAGCCTTTTGATCCTCGAAATTAGGAACATTAAATAAACCAACTCCCATAAAATAAAATGTTATCCATTTCGAGATAGAACGGTATACTATAAGGATTGAGGTTCATTGACACTTAATTGTTCATTGCAACACCTTAATTTGGTATATTATTTCTATTGAGAGTGGGTTTATGATGTTTGTTAACCTTACGATCGAGGGGGAGAATGTTGGAATTGATCTCGGTCAAAACAAACCGAGAGATAAAGGGGGGAGCTCAACTCCCACGTACATGCCCTGATCGGGGGCACCAAACCAACTGTTTTGGTCTTGGTCCCGCCTCCCTAGCACCTAAAAAATATATAAGAAGAAAGGACCCCTCCCGTGTGATCTAACGATCTACACGGTAAGGCCAGGTCTCTCGCTAACTACCGATCCTGATGAGGTGCTAACGGAGACGAATACCGTCTACCACCGTCGGCCATCTCTAGGGCAGTGCCGGCGGCACCCTGCATGTCCATCTCCCTGCTGATGCTTCTTCCCCAACAATCTCCACACTCCAGGAGGCTCCCGACAGCTGCACGGAGCCCCCTCAGTGCACTGCTGTTGCTCATCACGTAATCTTGGTGTTGTCCTTCCCCGGCCATGGAGGACCCAAGGTGAAGCCATGGACTACTAATAGATTTACAATGATTCTGGTTAGTACCTAATCTTCCGTCTATGCATAAGAGTTGTTCTAATCTAGAGATCAAGATCTTATTATGTTAAGCCATAATGATTATTTCTAACAAAACCTACTTCAGTGTCATTTTCATGCCAATTAGGGCATCTCCAACAGGTTGTATGTTAGTCTTGTTGGTAAAATGTCCATGTCATCAACCAACAAGCTATCATACAACTACTCCAATGGGTTGTAGCTAAGTTATCCAATAGAAGATGAGAAAATAAATGTGATTGCTCTCTATTTCACCTTGGAGCTTGTGCAAAGGTTGTTGGTTAATCTACATACAACTTTGCTCTCTCTCCACATTTATTACATGCCACATCATCACTATGTCCTAGGTGACAAATTTCCAACAACTATCTTACAACTGTTGGAGATGCCCTTACGAATTCATAGAGATATTCATCTATTAATTAATTTTCTTTGTGGGGGACCATCAATGGCTGGTTAGTTGTTTATATAATATAAATCAACTTGCGTTCCAGACGTTTGCAAACACAACATCCGTATCCGACCTTGCTCAAAGCTCTCGGCACGTAATGCGTGATAGTACTTGAGAAGCAGCGTTCAAGCATGGACTGATCTGAATCCACAATAGGACAGGATGTAAGTGGCAGTGGCGTCCAACTATACCGCAAACGTCGCCCGCAAGAAAAGCCTCAAATGGATTCAGACCAATTTTAAGTGGCGGGGGCGGGCTGTGACCTGATGGGTCGTGGCCATGGCCGTGGACCATGGCGGCACGCCTGCTATTGCTGTCGGCGGTGGTGGCCGTCAATATCAGCTCGGATCTGGCCCATGGCCGCCGGTAGGCAGCTCGGTGCTGGCCCTCTGGGGTCCCGATGTGGATGTGGGCTGCCACACCGTGGTGGTGACTCATGGTGGTGAACCGAACCATTTCACGACAGCGGCTGGTCTTCTCCGGCATCGGCCTATCAGTAGGGCTGGACACGAGCTGAGCTAAGTGAGTTCAGTCCGATTCATGTTTAGCTCGCTCTGAAATGAGCCGGCTCGACTCGGTGATGCAACGAGCTGCATATGGGTGGCTCGGCTAATTTTTGCATTGGCTCGGTCTAGCCCGAGCTGCTTGTGAGTGGAGGACAGAGGTCATTGCTAGGTGAGCCACCGAGCTAGATAAAGCATTTTCAGGCTCGTCTCGTTAGCCTAGCGAGCCCAGTTTCCAAACTCAGCTTGATAGGTTTTGTTATCGGGCCAAGCCAGTTCGGGGCAAGCTGAAACGAGCTTCGAGCTGAGCCGGAAAGCTCACTCGGACGTCCAGTCCTACCAATCGGTGAGCGGCTAGTGAGGTGGCAGGTTTGTTGCAGCGAGCTGGTGGCAACTGGCTTGTTCTGGTGTTGGCTCGCTCGTAAGCGGCCTGTGTCGGCCTGCAATCCTTCTCCTCATCGTGCGGTCGCTACTTCCATCAAAGGTTTGTCCTTCACCCAACTGTGGCCCATCGCTCGTCTCGCGCCTGGTGTGGTAGGACCGACCTCGTCTCGCTCATAGTGTAGCAGGACCGAGCTCGTCTTGCGCACGGTGCAGCAGGACCGACCTCGTCTCGCACATGGTGCCATAGGACCGAGCTCATCTCGCGCCCGGTGCTGCAGGATGGGTCGATGGAGGCCAGCTTTGGCCGGCCTATTGGATCTCTGCGCTGGGCACTGCCCAAGGGTGTGAAAGGCATATCCTTTCCGCTCGTCTCTTTGGTTGGGGTAGTGGCGGATCTCGGATGAGGCGGTGTTAAGGTCTTGGATGCCAGGACGTCGGCCCTGGTGGTAGTGTGGTGCTTTTGGGCAGAGCCCATGGCTTTGGGCTTCCTGGTGGCCATGGATGTGTGGGCGGCGTGGTAGCTGGGGTGTGGCGTTCGGTGGCAGTGAGTGTTGACCGGGGTGAAAACCTGTTCTATCTTTGGACGGACTGACGGCGGTGATACGTCTCCAACGTATCTATAATTATTGATTGCTCCATGCTACTTTATCTACTGTTTTGGACTCCATTGGGCTTTATTATCCACTTTTATATTATTTTTGGGACTAACCTATTAACCGGAGGCCCAGCCCAGAATTGATGTTTTTTGCCTATTTCAGTATTTCGAAGAAACAGAATATCAAACGGAGTCCAAACGGAATGACACCTTCCGGAACGTGATTTTCTCATCAGATAAGATCTAGGAGACTTGGACCCTCTGTCAAGAAGGCCACCAGGCGGTCACGAGGGTGGAGGGCGCGCCCCTCCCCCCTGGGCGCGCCCCTGCCTCGTGGGCCCCTCGGAGCTCCACCGATGTACTCCTTCCTCCTATATATACCTACGTACCCCCATTAGACCAGAGGAGGAGCCAGAAACCTAATTCCACCGCCACAACCTTCTGTATCCATGAGATCCCATCTTGGAGCCTGTTCCGGAGCTCCGCCGGAGGGGGCATCCACCACGGAGGGCTTCTACATCAACACCATAGCCCCTCCGATGAAGTGTGAGTAGTTTACTTCAGACCTTCGGGTCCATAGCTAGTAGCTAGATGGCTTCTTCTCTCTTTTTGGATCTCAATACAATGTTCTCCCCCTCTCTCGTGGAGATCTATTCGATGTAATCTTCTTTTTGCGGTGTTTTTGTTGAGACCAATGAATTGTGGGTTTATGATCCAACTTATCTATGGAACATATTTGATTCTTCTCTGAATTCTTTTATGTATGATTGAGTTATCTTTGCAAGTCTCTTCGAATTATCCGTTTGGTTTGGCCAACTAGATTGGTAGTTCTTGTAATGGGAGAAGTGCTTAGCTTTGGGTTCAATCTTGCGGTGTCCTTACTCAGTGACAAAAAGAGTTGCAAGGCACGTATTGTATTATTGCCATCGAGGATAACAAGATGGGGTATTTATCATATTGCATGAATTTATTCCTCTACATCATGTCATCTTGCTTAAGGCGTTACTCTATTTTTAACTTAATACTCTAGATGCATGCTGGATAGCGGTCGATGAGTGGAGTAATAGTAGTAGATGCAGAATCGTTTCGGTCTACTTGTCACGGACGTGATGCCTATATACATGATCATACCTAGATAACCTCATAACTATGCTCAATTCTATCAATTGCTCAACAGTAATTTGTTCACCCACCGTAGAATATCTATGCTCTTGAGAGAAGCCACTAGTGAAACCTATGGCCCCCAGGTCTATTCTCATCATATCAATCTCCATCACTTTATTTACTTCTTTTGCCTTTACCTTTTTACTTTGCATGTTTATATCAAAAATACCAAAAATATTATCTCTATCAGATCTCACTCTCGTAAGTGACCGTGAAGGGATTGACAACCCCTAAGCGTTGGTTGCGAGTTGCTACCGTTTTGTGCAGGTACGAGGGACTTGCGTGTGACCTCCTACTGGATTGATACCTTGGTTCTCAAAAACTGAGGGAAATACTTATGCTACTGTGCTCCATCACCCCCTCCTCTTCGGGGAAAACCAACGCTAGCTCAAGACGTAGCAAGAAGGATTTCTGGCGCCGTTGCCGGGGAGGCTTACGCAAAAGTCAACATACCAAGTACCCATCATAATCCCTATCTCTCGCATTACATTATTTGCAATTTGCCTCTCGTTTTCCTCTCCCCCACTTCACCCTTGCCGTTTTATTCGCCCTCTCTTTCCCAATCTCCTCCTCTCTTTCCCGTTGCCTTTATGTTTGCTTGTGCCTTCTTTTTGCTTGCATCTTTGCTTGCTAAAAGTCTATGGATCTTGATCCGCTTGCCAATCTTTGTAAGAGATCCAATTATGATGAACCAATTCCTAGTGATTTGGATGCACTAGATTATCTTTATAAGCATTTTCCTAAAACCCGTAGATCTTAAAATTGTGATGAAGTGCTTCATGATAGATCTTTAAATAAAAAGCATGATTGGAATGATTTTATGATAAAATCTTTTAATGTAAATTATGCTAATAATATGCAAAACCCTAAGCTTGGGGATGCTAGTTTTGCTATGACCACTACTTGTTGCAATGATCATGATTGGGGTGATTCTTCTTTTGATCTTGAAAATTTATTTAACCCCCATGATTAATATGAGATTGATAATAGCGTTTGCAATACTATTGAAAGTGGGTTTGGAGAGGTCATGACTTTAGTTAATGTTAATCCCACTATCTTGGAAGAGTGTCAACTTTGCATGCATGTGGATCGTGTTGAGAATATGTTATGTGATAGCTATTTTGTTGAATTTGCTTATGATCCTACATGTAATTATTATGAGAGAGGAAAATATGGTTGTAGAAATTTTCATGTTACTAAATTACCTCTCGTCATGTTGAGATTGCTATCGTCTCTTTCTTATTCCTTGCATATGTTAGTTTTTGTTTGCCTTGCAAATTCGTTTGCTTATAATATGCCTATGCATAGGAAGTATGTTAGACTTAGATGTGTTTGTCACGTGTTTCATGATGCTCTCTTTGCGCTTCAATTCTTGTCTTTCTTGTGAGCATCATTAAAATTACCAATGCCTAGCTAAGGGTGTTAAATGATAGCGCTTGTTGGGAGGCAACCCAATTTTATTTTGTGTTTTTTTGTTTTTGGTTCTGTTTAGGAATAAATAATCCATCTACATTCTGTTTGGATGTGGTTTTATGTTTTAGTTAGTGTTTGTGCCAAGTAAGACCTATAGGATAACCTACGATGATAGTTGATTTGATTCTGCTGAAAAACAGAAACCTTAGCGCTCACGAGATTAGCTGCAATTTTTTACTGGAGAATGATTTTGCGTTGATCCTTTTTGCTGCTGATCAATAAACAAATTGTCCAGGACTTCCTATTTTGGTAGAATTTTAGAGTTCCAGAAGTTTGCGTTAGTTACAGATGACTACAGACTGTTCTGTTTTTGACAGATTCTGTTTTGCGTGTGTTGTTTGCTTATTTTGATGAATCTATGGCTAGTAAAATAGTTTATGATCCATAGAGAAGTTGGAATACAGTAGGTTTAACACCAATACAAATAAAGAATGAGTTCATTACAGTATCTTAAAGTAGTCTTTTGTTTTCTTTCTTTAACGGAGCTCACGAGATTTCTATTGAGTTTTGTGTTGTGAAGTTTTCAAGTTTTGGGTGAATTCTTTTGATGGATTATGGAACAAGGAGTGGCAAGAGCCTAAGCTTGGGGATGCCCATGGCACCCCCAAGATAATCCAAGGACACCAAAAAGTCAAAACTTGGGGATGCCCCGGAAGGCATCCCCTCTTTCGTCCACTTCCATCGGTAATCTACTTGGAGCTATATTTTTATTCACCACATGATATGTGTTTTGCTTGGAGCGTCTTGTATTATTTGAGTCTTTGCTTGTTAGTCTACCACAATCATACTTGCTGTACACACCTTTTGAGAGAGCCATATATGATTTGAAATTTGTTAGAATACTCTATGTGCTTCACTTATATCTTTTGAGCTTGATAGTTTTGCTCATAGTGCTTCACTTATATCTTTTGAGCTTGATAATTTTTGCTCTAGTGCTTCACTTAGATCTTTAAGAGCACGGTGGTGGATTTGTTTTAAAGAAACTTGATCTCTCATGCTTCACTTAGATTATTTTGAGAGTCATTAATAGCATGGTAATTTGCTTAATGTTAATATACTTGGTGTTCAAGATATGTGAAACTTTCTTTTGAGTGCGTTGAATACTAAGATAAGTTTGATGCTTGATAATTGTTTTGAGATATGAAGATGGTGATATTAGAGTAATGCTAGTTGAGTAGTTGTTAATTCAAAGAATACTTGTGTTGAAGTTTGTGATTCCCGTAGCATGCACGTATGGTGAACCGTTATGTGATGAACTCGGAGCATGATTTATTTATTGATTTTCTTCCTTATGAGTGGCGGTCGGGGACGAGCGATGGTCTTTTCCTACCAATCTATCCCCCTAGGAGCATGCGCGTAATACTTTGCTTTGATAACTTCTAGATTTTTGCAATAAGTATATGAGTTCTTTATGACTAATGTTGAGTCCATGGATTATACGCACTTTTTCCCATCCTTCCACCATTGCTAGCCTCTCTAATACCGCACACCTTTCGCCGGTATCATACACCCACCATAAACCTTCCTCAAAACAGCCACCAGACCTACCTATTATGGCATTTCCATAGCCATTCCGAGATATATTGCCATGCAACTTTCCACCGTTCCGTTTATTATGACACGCTCCATCATTGTCATATTGCTTAGCATGATCATGTAGTTGACATCGTATTTGTGGCAAAGCCACCTTTCATAATTCTTTCATACATGTCACTCATGAATCATTGCATATCCCGGTACACCGCCGGAGGCATTCATATAGAGTCATATTATGTTCTAAGTATCGAGTTGTAATTGTTGAGTTGTAAGAAAAATAAAAGTGTGATGATCATCATTATTAGAGCATTGTTCCATGTGAGGAAAGGATGATGGAGGCTATGATTCCCCTACAAGTCGGGATGAGACTCCGGACGAAAAAAAGAGAAAAAAGAGGCCATAAAAAAGAGAAAAGGCCTAAATAAAAAAATGAGAGAAAAAGAGAGAAGGGACAATGCTACTATCCTTTTACCACACTTGTGCTTCAAAGTAGCACCATGATCTTCATGATAGAGAGTCTCCTATGTTGTCACATTCATATACTAGTGGGAATTTTTCATTATAGAACTTGTCTTGTATATTCCAATGATAGGCTTCCTCAAAACGCCCTAGGTCTTCGTGAGCAAGCGAGTTGGATGCACACCCACTTAGTTTCTTTTGTTGAGCTTTCATATACTTATAGCTCTAGTGCATCCGTTGCATGGCAATCCCTACTCACTCACATTGATATCTATTGATGGGCATCTCCATAGCCCGTTGATGCGCCTAGTTGATGTGAGACTATCTTCCCTCTTTTTTGTCTTCTCCACAACCACCACTCTATTCCACATATAGTGCTATATCCATGGCTCACGCTCATGTATTGCGTGAAGATTGAAAAAGTTTTGAAAATGTTAAAGTATGAAACAATTGCTTGGCTTGTCATCGGGGTTGTGCATGATTTAAATACTTTGTGTGGGGAAGATGTTGCATAACCAGACTATATGATTTTGTAGGGATAACTTTCTTTGGCCATGTTATTTTGAGAAGACATAATTACTTTGATTAGTATGCTTGAAGTATTATTATTTTTCATGTCAATATAAACTTTTGTCTTGAATCTTTCGGATCTGAATATTCATACCATGATTAAGAAGATTTACATTGAAATTATGCCAAAGTATCACTCCGCATCAAAAATTCTCTTTTTATCATTTACCTACTCGAGGACGAGCAGGAATTAAGCTTGGGGATGCCTGACACGTCTCCAACGTATCTATAATTTTTGATTGCTCCATGCTACTTTATCTACTGTTTTGGACTATATTGGGCTTTATTTTCCACTTTTATATTATTTTTGGGACTAAGCTATTAACCGGAGGCCCAGCCCATAATTGCTGTTTTTTTTGTCTATTTTAGTATTTCGAAGAAACAGAATATCAAATGGAGTCCAAACGAAATGAAACCTTCGGGAATGTGATTTTCTCATCAGATAAGATCCAGGAGACTTGGACCCTCCGTCAAGAAAGCCACGAGGCGGTCACAAGGGTGGAGGGCGCGCCCCTCCCCCCTAGGCGCGCCCCCTGCCTCGTGGGCCCCTCGAAGCTCCACCGACGTACTCCTTCCTCCTATATATACCTACGTACCCCCATTAGACCAGAGGAGGAGCCAAAAACCTAATTCCACCGCCGCAACCTTCTGTATCCACGAGATCCCATCTTGGGGCCTGTTCGAGCTCACGGGAGGGCATCCACCACGGAGGGCTTCTACATCAACACCATAGCCCCTCCGATGAAGTGTGAGTAGTTTACTTCAGACCTTTGGGTCCATAGCTAGTAGCTAGATGGCTTCTTCTCTGTTTTTGGATCTCAATACAATGTTCTCCCCCTCTCTTGTGGAGATCTATTCGATGTAATCTTCTTTTTGCGGTGTGTTTGTTGAGACCGATGGATTGTGGGTTTATGATCCAACTTATCTATGGAAAATATTTGATTCTTCTCTGAATTCTTTTATGTATGATTGAGTTATCTTTGCAAGTCTCTTCGAATTATCCGTTTGGTTTGGCCAACTAGATTGGTAGTTCTTGCAATGGGAGAAATGCTTAGCTTTGGGTTCAATCTTGCGGTGTCCTTACTCAGTGACAGAAAGAGTTGCAAGGCACGTATTGTATTGTTGCCATCGATGATTAACAAGATGGGGTATTTATCATATTGCATGAATTTATTCCTCTACATCATGTCATCTTGCTTAAGGCGTTACTCTGTTTTTAACTTAATACTCTAGATGCATGCTGGATAGCGGTCGATGAGTGGAGTAATAGTAGTAGATGCAGAATCGTTTCGGTCTACTTGTCACGGACGTGATGCCTATATACATGATCATACCTAGATAAACTCATAACTATGCTCAATTCTATCAATTGCTCAACAGTACTTTGTTCACCCACCGTAGAATATCTATGCTCTTGAGAGAAGCCACTAGTGAAACCTATGGCCCCTGGGTCTATTCTCATCATATCAATCTCCATCACTTTATTTACTTGTTTTGCCTTTACCTTTTTACTTTTCATCTTTATATCAAAAATACCAAAAATATTATCTCTATCAGATCTCACTCTCATAAGTGACCGTGAAGGGATTGACAACCCCTAAGCGTTGGTTGCGAGTTGCTACCATTTTGTGCAGGTACGAGGGACTTGCGCGTGACCTCCTACTGGATTGACACCTTGGTTCTCAAAAACTGAGGGAAATACTTACGCTACTGTGCTGCATCACCCCCTCCTCTTTGGGGAAAACCAATGCTAGCTCGAGATATAGCAGGCGGCAAAACTCGTTCCCTTCTTGAAGCCGTCATCACGGCTCTCACTACTCGTCGTGCTGCTCCAGGGGAAACTCTGATCCTCGGATCGGGCGGTGGCAGTGCACCGGTGTCGTATCCTTCTAGAAGACGCTACCTTGAAGCCCACGATTCATCATATGCGGCTTCATTTCTTTGCGGTGGCGTGGTCCCGGCTGAGTCCCCGGTTGCTCTTGTAGTCCTAGGGATGGTGTTGCTGTGATCAGCATATATGTATCCTGCTTTGGGTGTATGCGTGTGTTATGATGACGTGTGTTATACCGAGTTTTTGTTGATGGTTGCTTTATATATAAAATGGGGCAAAAAGATTTTTTGGTAAGTGGCTTATTATTGACAAGCAACCAAAGCCAGTGGCACCCGCGGCTACCATTACCTGCATTTCGCCGCAGTTCCCCGTACGGCTGTTGGCTCCCAATACAATCGTGCCTGCTCAAAGCTAGCTAGCTAGCTAGATGGAGTTGATTTTTTTTTACATGGAAAGCACAGGCCGAGCC
Source organism: Aegilops speltoides (assembly GCA_021437245.1). Taxonomy (NCBI): domain Eukaryota; kingdom Viridiplantae; phylum Streptophyta; class Magnoliopsida; order Poales; family Poaceae; genus Aegilops; species Aegilops speltoides. The sequence continues at coordinate 500,212,997 of CM038147.1, forward strand.
CGAGAAAAGGTTCGAACCTCGTCTGGCTTTGAATTAACAAAGCTATCAACTGGATAGGATTACATCGAGGTACAACAAACATAAACAAAGCAGAAGATGCATGGCGTATGAGGAAGGCTAAAATGCTACGGCCAAAGAAGAAAGGCTACAACTTGGGACCTAACAGAGGGCTTGATGGGGTTGCGCCACAGGAAATGGGGCTTGCTCCCTCTAGAGCAAACAAGAAAGAGGCACCAAGCGCGACCACCACACCAAGCAAGCCACAGGAGACACAAGCCGTAACCCACATCAAGAAGCTCGCAGAAAACACTAGCCACTGAATGGGAGCGCCCCAGGAAGACACATCGAAGGGATGAGCACCGCAGTCACCACGATAGCGAGGCCTTGCCAAGGACACCATCCCTCAGCCGCCGACGCGTCCAACTCTCCATAGTGGGGACCACTATCCCCTCTTGCCCAGACCGAGGGCGGCGACCCGCCGGACAGACCGGACCACATGGCGAGAAGGGCACGCCATCTTGAAGAGGAAGCAGGCCGACCATGGCGAAGCGTCACCGCTGAAAAACCGCCGCCATCAAGAATGCCCAAGAACGCGCTGCAGCCAACCCACCTCCCCGCAGACCCAAGGCGGCGCCTTTAAAAAGGTAACGAAGCCATGGCACCGCTGCTGCCCAACCAAGGTTGTGGGTTTTCCCCCGGGTGCAGGGGGTACGAGGGAGAGGAAGCTGGACATCAAAGTTGCCTCCAAGAAGGAAACAACGCCCGTAGCGCCACCGACGTCGTCAGCCACCGAATCCGGCCAGACTGACGAGGCCGAGGCAGCAGCACGAGGGCGTCGTCTTCATATCTGGCGGAGGAGAGGCAACAGGGAAGCCCCTCCATGCAATGCCCGCATCCACCGCCGACCAACCGCCCGTGCGGACGAGTGGAGGCGGCCCACAGCATTGGCGGGCGCCGCCCGCCGCCAGAACGACGCTGCCCTCACCAGCAGAGGTCGCCGCCTCAAACCCTAGGCCCGAGCCCGAGCGGCATCACGGCCGAGGGCCTCGCCGCCACCCTCATCGGCGGCCGCGCGGGGGACCCGGTGCCCATCTTCGGCGGGGGGAAAGGGATCGAGAGGTGGGGGGAGGCGGCCGGGGAGATTGGTCGCCCCCGAGAGGCCCTCGAGAGGGCGATGTGAGGGAGGGAGGGTCGATTTTATGAATGTAAATCGATGGCTTGCTTATGTGCCGGTGAGCTAGCTGAACGACTCAACACAACAGAATCTAGTGTATGAGTATACAACATTATCATCGTCATGCCATAAATTTTTGTCACCTATGGCTTGTTATTGGACGTGCGACAGAGCTCTTGCTGGTAGGCAGGAGCTGTGTGCTGCAACATCTTCTGCTTCTGTACAGCACCGGCGCCTGCGGAGGCAGTGTCCCTAGCTAAGACATGGAGCAGATGCGGATGCTCATGCGGCACGCCACAAATGCCATATTGTCCGCATAAGAATTAAGTGAACAACACATAAACGCGCATACCACATTGCGGCTAGGATGGACAAACCCGCATAAGTCCAGCGACCTGTTCATTTACATCCCTAGCAATAGGTTACAGAGTCTATTATTGCTGTTGAATTTTCAGATCACTTTTTTCTTCTTTTTCTTCTTCTTTTTTGAGCACCCGACAAATGCATCTTGGATAACATTGTAAGGCAGGCTAATGTTTTAAAATTATGAAGAAAAGAGGGTACAAAAAATTAGAAACTTATAGATCAAACCAGATCACGTACACTCAAATTGGGGATGCATGAATATGTCGCGGCTGCTGAATGAGATGGCTGGATCGCTGACACGGTGGCAAAGGAACAGCCGCGACAACGAACAAGAATACAGAAGAGCGTCTGAGGCCGAGCAATGGTTGAGTGTTGCGAACAGACGAAGACCAAAAGAAGCGATCGATATTGATTCACGTGCGGCGGTGTCTACTGTGCTTCACATCATCAAGCTAAGGGAATTGGGCCTAGCCCATCTCGTCATATTTGCTGGTCTATACTACATATTACATACCAGATCATGCCCCGAGAGCAACTAGTTAACGAGCACTCCTTCAGAAGGCTCACAACGATCAACGCCACTTGACGCGCTATCGGCTGCCCGGCACGTGTCGCACTCTGGACGCTCCCTCTAGATTTTGTTTTTTATTTTTATTTTTTCGCACGTGTTTTCGGCTTTTTAAACGTTTTTTTTTGATGTTTTGGTTTTTCACTAGTCTTCCTTAACTTTTGGAAACAAAAACGGAGAAACAAATTTTGCGCGAAAAAACGAGTTTTTCTTTTTTTTCACGAGAGTCACGGTTTTGTTTCCGCGAGAAGCACGGTTTTGCTTTCGCAAAAGTCACGGCCGTGACTCTCGGAAACGAAAAAAACACGTTTCCCTTTTTTTTCCTTCCGCAAGAGACACGGTTTTGCTTTCGAGAGAGGCATGGTTGTGTTTTCACGAAAGGCACGACCGTGCCTATCTGAAACGGAAAAAAACATGTTTTTTCCTTTCGAGAGAGGTACGGTTTTGCTTCCGCGAGAGGCACGGTTGTGCTTTCACCAGAGGCACAGCCGTGCCTCTTGGAAACAGGAAAAAAACGTGTTTTCTGTTTTTTTTCCTTGCGAGAGGCACGGTTTTGCTTCCGCGAGAGGCATGGTTGTGCTTTCTTCAGAGGCACGGCCATGCCTCCTCAGAAACGAAAAAACGTGTTTTCTTTTTTCTTTTTACTTCCACGAGAGGCACGGTTTTGCTTTCTCTAGAGGCACGGTTGTGATTCCGCAAGAGGCACAGGTGTGCCTCTTTTGGAAAGGGAAAAACCCTGTTCTCCCCGTTCGATTTTTTTGTCCGTTTTTTTCATGATTTTTTTGTCAAAACCTATCAACATGGGATCTAGTTTTGAAGATCTCGACGCGAGGAATCCAAATGTGAAAACGTTTCGAGATTCGGACGCACGGTTTAAGAGATAAAACATTTTGAATAAACGAATTTACGAAAAAAGAGAAAACTCTCCATTTGCGACAAGTGGCGCACATACAGCGCGCCACTTGTCGCAACCTAGGAAGGTGGGAGTGATCTTTGCAATGAGTACTACATAACTAGTGATTTCGTCATGCCCCCCTCCCCCAGGCCTAGGTCTTGGGCCGTCGCCTCTCTGGCCATACACCCAGGGCCATCCCTGAGAACAATACACATTGGGCTTGTCGGAGAGCGAAGGGACAATGCAAACACGACTCATGACAAAGAAGTTCATGAATACATGAAAATAGAGAAGAACACAATAAATGATGTTGGATGGAGAACAAGATGCACTGCACATATGGAGAGGAAAATGAGAAAAGTGGGAGAAAAAGAAAATTAATGATTTTGTATGTTATTTTCTTGTATATGTGCAATGCACGTGCACCTAACAATAGTTTTATCTTCCAAGTACAACCTCGTTCACTTAGACTCTATTCAGTACCGCTCCGCTCCACAACTTTGGAGGAGAGTTGGCGGAGCTGCAGCGTAAAACGGAGGAGTTGTCGTTTCCCTGCTCCGCAGACTCCGGAAGCGGGTGATTAACAGGAGTTGATTCTCAACCAGCTTGCACAATTCATATGTACGTATACATGGCTAGCTTGAGGCTTTCCTCACTTTTTTCTTTCCTACTTATAATGTTTCGTGTTTGTGGTCAGCCGTTTCACTTCTATTCGATCTTGATGCTCATCAATTACATGTGGACTATGCAAACATGTACTGCCCCATCTCAAAATAGTGTCTCAACCTTAGTATAATTTTACACAAGAGTTAATATAAAGTTAAGACACTTATTTTAAAATGAAGGGAGTACGAGCCAACAACAAATAAATACCCCAGCCCCCCATCCCCTGTTGGGTTTAGTCCCACATCGTTGTGGGGGAGACATAACACGACTTATAAGGGCGGGGGTGTCCCTTCCTAACAGGCTAGTCTTTTGGGGGGAGAGGGCCCAAGGCCTGTCATAAGTCGGTGTTGCTCTCCGGTTGGGCCTGGTTGACGCATGTGGGTTGGAAACGCTGGTGATAGCGGACTCGGGATTGCGTAACAATTGGTATCAGAGCCTAGGTGCCCGGAATGAATCTCGGTAGACTCACGGGTGGTTGGTCATGGTTGGTGGGCTGGAAACGCTGGTGTTAGCGGGCCCATGGATGACCGATGTGTGAGGGGGAGATTGTTGGGTTTAGTCCCACATCGGTTGTGGGGGGAGACATAACACGACTTATAAGGCGGGGTGTCCCTCCTAACAGCTAGTCTTTTGGGGAGAGGGCCCAAGGCTGTCATAAGTCGGTGTTGCTCTCCGGTTGGGCCTGGTTGACGCATGTGGGTTGGAAATGCTGGTGATAGCGGACTCGGGATTGCGTAACAATAGATCAAACAAAGCAATACAAATCACAGGACCGACACGGCCCTGTTTGCCATCCACTCATGTGTTCTCGCGTGCGTGAGTTCCGTCGGTCTAGCCGGTGGCGTATTGTTACGTATACGTACGTGCATGTGCTAGACCACGTAGGATCAATCGACTTGCCTGTCTAGTTGCTTGTTGTGTGCTACAACTCGATCGACCGGAAAGTAATCGGTCGCAGTTTGCTCGTACGTGCGTCTCGCCAGAAAGTACTCGGCGGATCGCAACGTCGAGGTCGGGCATGTGCCAACAATTGGTATCAGAGCCTAGGTGTCCGGAATGAATCTCGGTAGACTCACGGGTGGTTGGTTATGGTTGGTGGGCTGGAAACGCTGGTGTTAGCGGGCCCATGGATGACCGATGTGTGAGGGGGAGATTGTTGGGTTTAGTCCCACATCGGTTGTGGGGGGAGACATAACACGACTTATAAGGGCGGGGTGTCCCCTCCTAACAGGCTAGTCTTTTTGGGGGAGAGGGCCCAAGGCCTGTCATAAGTCGGTGTTGCTCTCCGGTTGGGCCTGGTTGACGCATGTGGGTTGGAAACGCTGGTGATAGCGGACTCGGGATTGCGTAACAATAGATCAAACAAAGCAATACAAATCACAGGACCGACACGGCCCTGTTTGCCATCCATTCGTGTGTTCTCGCGTGCGTGAGTTCCGTCGGTCTAGCCGGTGGCGTATTGTTACGTATACGTACGTGCATGTGCTAGACCACGTAGGATCAATCGACTTGCCTGTCTAGTTGCTTGTTGTGTGCTACAACTCGATCGACCGGAAAGTAATCGGTCGCAGTTTGCTCGTACGTGCGTCTCGCCGGAAAGTACTCGGCGGATCGCAACGTCGAGGTCGAGCCTGTGCCAACATCCCCCAGCAGACATACATATATCATCTTGCTTTCTTTCTGCTAGCATCAGACAATCCCCCATAACCTGCCAGCAGTATGATCAGTGCCGAAGCATGAGGATTTAACTAGTAATATTATTATATTGAAGTTCTATTCCAATTGGTGCTTAACTCTTCTCAAAACACTTAGATAGCAGCATGCGTAGTTGTCATCTTTATTTACAAGTAATAATACGGACAGTGGGGATGATTGAAACATAGCCACAAACTCAGTCGCTTGGAATGGGCGGCATTGGGGAAGTACGTTGAACAATTTTGGCCCTTCATTGACGAATACATTTGTGGTCAGTAGCAGATGGTGGGACCATTGTATTAGGACCTATTTGGGCGAGAAACTGTTGCTTGTTAACATTTTTATCGAGTTTGAACTTGCAATAAAAGCCAAAGCGTGCACATGATTATACAAACCAAACAAGCCCTTAGGATTGCTATACACTTCTCAAGTATAAATTGACTTAGGAAAATGCTTATGTACTCCACTTCTCATATACTCCTAGGAGTAACACATAGATGACTCGGTTACACCTATTTATCATTTTTAATATACTTCACTAATCATTACTAGATACCACAAAGCAAGTTTGGTGAAAATTAAATTTGAGATCATGTATTTTATTTTATTTACACTTAGACATCAGTTTTGTACATAAAAATTGTATGCTGCATAAACTAAGGGCTTTGATTATTATTTTTAAATGTTTAGAAATTCGGTTTCTGGTAGCTGTTCGGTCGACTTGGGAGAAGTGATTAACGGGTGAATTGGCCGATTAACAGGATTAATTTGTTGACCATTAATTAGTAGATTAAATAGGAACATGCCAACATATATTAAGTTTTTTATGTATCTTACCATTGCTCTCATGCTCCCAGCTATGTAATATACAAGAATATGTTACTGCAGGCATATAAAAAGCATGGACAAGAGGTAAAATTGTTAATCCTGACTACTTAGGTCCGACTTTAAAACTTTAGGAAATATGAAGAACACTACTTTACGCAGACCTAAAGTCTGATTTCTTCCATGTGGACACAATCTTTCGAAGCTTTATTGAGGTGCCCCAGCTACTTAACAAATTTGTGCAGCAAATGTGTGTCCTTTTTCATAACTTCGAATAATCTCTGTACTTATAGAGTAACATATACGGCAAAAGTTATGTACTCACATAACCAAAATGGAGAACAAAAATACCCATATCGATTGACTACATAGTATGCACATCTAGCTATGCCTGATGGCAAAACCCACAGCCCATAAACATGTAATAGTTGCAAAAGCTTCATCGGTTGCAAAAAGTTGACATGTCCTTATCAACAATTAAACATATAACAACCCAGACCAAAAGTTCCATCCAGTAATCTATTAATCTTGATCCACTATACTAATATATGACTGCTGGATTCTCCACTGAGAGAGAGGAAGAACATGGCAGCACTTTGCTTGCTAGTGATGCCATGGAAGAAGAGATTGGGGAGAAGCAGTCGGAAGGAGATGGGGATAGCCAGAAAACAGGGCTTTGGTCCAAGCTCAATCTACACATTAGTCCCGGTTGCATTATGAATCGGGACCAGTGTGAGCATTAGTCCCGGTTCGAGCGGCTAGCGCGTCGGGCAAGCATTAGTCCCGATTCAAATGGGACCTTTAGTACCGGTTGGAGCCACAAACCGGGACTAAAGGGTGCGATGTCCTTTAGTCTCGGTTCGTGGCTCCAACCGGGACTAAAGGTTAGACCTTTAGTCTCAGTTCGAGCCACCAACCGAGACTAAAGTGGTTGAGGCTTTAGTCCCGGTTGGTGGCTCCAACCGGAACTAAAGGTTGACCTTTAGTACCGGTTGGAGCCACGAACCAGGACTAAATGGGTTTTGATATTTGTTTTTTGTTTTTCCATTTGTTTTTTGTTTTTAGTTTCTGTTTTAAATTGTTTATCTCTCTTAGGATATTTGATGTTTCTGAGTGATTCTTCTTGCATTAGACTTAAAATTTTGTCTAGTTTCTGTTTGTGCCATTAGTTTTCAAATGTGAATGATTTAAATATGAATTTGTTCAAATTTGCTTCAAACCCTAGATTATGAATACTTTGAGTTTTAAAATAGTTTTTAATTTAAATCTTTTTGCTCCTAGTCACATGTTAGATTGTTATCACAGTAAGATTTATTTGGTTATTTTTAGAATAACTTAAATTAGAGTTTTAATTAAAACAGTACTGTTTTGCTTATATAGTTGTTTTAGTCCTTTAATTGTTGTTTTCAATTATTTTTAGTTAGTTCTTTCTGTAGATTTTAACATGTTGTCGTATGCTTCTGTTAGACAACAGTAGATAATTTTTTATAATTAACTAATAACAATTTTGCTACTATTTTGTATTAATAGTTGTTTAGCCTTTAATAATAGTTGATAAAATTAGTTTTGCTATATTAAAAATTAATTCTTTTTGCCACTTTAGTAGAACGTGACTCTGGCTTGGTTAACCTTACATGTGACTCTGCCTGGGCCGGTGCTAGCAGATGTAGTCGACGGTAGGATTGGATGACACCATCCCGGAATAGAGGGGTTCTGCAATTTTCAAACTCTACCCCCCCCCATCGCCATTTCAGTTTTCAATAAAAAAGAAAATAATAAAAACTTCAAAAATTAAAATTCTTCGAGATGTAGTTATGTTACTACACCTACTAGTTTAGAAAGTTAAAAAACATAAATTTCGACATGTTTTGCAAAAACGTGTTATGAAAAAGTAAAACAGACATAAGTTTTGCATACGATGTAAAAAAATATAATATATCAAAATGTTCAGCACAAAAAGCCGGTTCCGATTTCGTCGGCCATAGGTCGTTTTGCAAATTTTTAGAATTCTCAAATTCTGAAAGGAAAAACGTTATCCTCAATTTTTTTATTTTTGGTCAAACTATGATCAAACTACTTATTTAAGAAATATTAGTGTTACTAAATAATTATTGTTTTTGAGAATAATAGTTTCAAACTCAAACGGTGAAACGTGTGACTTCATGCTTAAGTTTCAACTCCTAAGAGTTAATAGGATTGACAACTTACTATTGTCAGGAAAACAACAAGTGCAGACTTGGAAACTAGGCGAAATAGAACTCGGAATTTAAGTGTGCTTAGGTTGGGGTAGTGAGAGGATGGGTGACCAGCCGAGAAGTTAGACGATTTGCAATGAGTGGTCCATACTTGAGAAGTGATGAGGGGTGATTAGTGATTAAATTGTCAAATAATTCAGAAATTTGAAAATAAAAAAAAATCAAAATTTTCTTTTAAAAGAAACTCCTTTAGTCCCGGTTGGTGTTACCAACGGGGACTAAAGGTGGAGCTCAGCGGCCACGCGGAGCTCCTTTAGTCCCGGTTCATAAGCCAACCGGGACTAAAGGTTTTGGGCATTAGTCCCGTTTATTTTGTCCAAGTTCCAAAACCGGGAGTAAAGACCCGTTTTGTACTAGTGACAAAGAGGATGGAGAGCAACCCACGGGAGGGGATGGGGACTAGGTAGGCGATATGAACGACAAAGCTGCTGGAGCAGTCTAGCGCGGTGGCTAGCCCAGCGAGGACCCAGCTAGCCGGGCAGCAAGGTTGAGAGGAGATTTTCTTTTGAGGGCTAGGCCAGGAGGATAAAGAAGGGGGTGGGAACAGAGCTCAGCCCAAGCTTATTGAGGAGAGGAAGGGGGCTGAGAGGGGTTATAGGCCAAATATTTGGCTTGTATTCGCCCACCAGTAAATGGGTCAGCAACTATTAAATCTGCCTCACATCTGATTAACCAGTTTGCTCGACCACTTAATCCTCCTGTCATGTTCATGTGGCGAATACGTGTTATTTGAGTCGGCCAAGCTACGAGTAGTGATTAACTGGCACTGTTAAGCGATTAATCGGTCGAATTCTTGAACAGAAAAATACATGTGGGAGTACGTACTCCTAAGAGTACAAAAGGATGGTCTTTGTTGGATTAGATGAATATCGAATTGCGGTCTCGACAAATATGTTTTTTACGGGAAAATATCTGATCTATTCATATTCAATCATGTAAGTTCAACGTACGCCAGGAATAATAAAAACTACATTTAGATTCATAAACCACCTAGCGACGACTACAAGCATTGAAACAAGCCGAAAGCGTGTCACGGTCATCGCCCCTCCCTCACCGGAACCGGACAAAAATTGTTGTACTCCCTCCGTTCCTAAATAGTTGTCTTTCTAGAGATTTCAACAAGTGACTACATACATCCGTATGTAGTAGTCCATTTGGAATCTCTAAAAAGACAAGTATTTAGGAACGGAGGGAGTAGTAGACAGTCAAAAATTCATCGTGTTAAAGCCCCATAAAACCAGCGCACAAGTTGAGAGATATTTACCCATGCCATCCCGGTTGCAGATCGAAGGAAACGGCTGGCCATCTGGCGGACCTTGGGATGCCTGCTTGCATGCGTGCTCTTTTTATCTGTCATTGTAGTGCTTCAGTGGGCAATAGTTGCAAACGTTTTGTACTCCAACTAGTACTGCCAAGTGCCAGCTACTGGAGTCTAATGTTGGGAAATATCTGGTGCACCGAAGCTTGTGGTGCTACCGGTGCACCGAACTTACATTGTTCTTTTAAAATGTTTAAAAAATTCTGAAAACAATTTAGCATGCTTGCACAACATCAATGTAGATTGTCACAAAATTTCAAGTCAAAATTCGAAACATAATTCTAAAACAAAGATGACAAATTGAACACTGAATAGTACATAACATAAATTGGGCTTAGATTTGGCCCATTGTTACACTGATGTCAAATTTGTCATTTTTGTATCTCAGAAAAATACGTCAATTTTTTATATGAAATTTGTGACATCATACATTGATGTTGTGTTAACATGCTAGAATTTTTTTCATATTTTTGAAAATATTCTATGACATCCGGTGCACCGGATACATTCCCAGTCTAATGTTGACCCTGCTATGCAAATGAAAGCTAGTACTCCCTGCCAATTAATTGATGAGCTATATTGAGTTCACTATGACTTTCATCCACTAGTGGCTTTAGATGAATGAACTTGTGTGCTAGATGTTCTGAAACAAGATCATTTGGTTCGTATATTGAAGGCATCACTGTTTGTTTTGTGGACACGCCAAAAGCTTGTGTGTCAATTTATTAGAAAGAGGGGAAAACATTACAATAGTTTGTTACATCCATTTCTGCAACAAATAATTCGCGATGATGGGAGTACATAAATTATAATATGTTTCCACCCCGTGTTCATCTTGACGAGATGTTCAAAACTAGACCCACATGAGCTTATTTCAATGAATATTTTTGATAAGCAACTTACGGTGACAAAAAGTAAGCTCATAGTATAAACCTGCTTTTCTATCACAACTAAACAACTTGACACTCCCCCCCCCCCAAATAAAATAAAATAACTTGACACTTACTCCATCCGCGTTTATTAGCCACCTTTTTAGTTTGAGCCAAAGTTTGACCATGAATTTAACTAATAAAATGTAAGTTATATGTCACAAAAATTATATCATAGAAAACCTCTTTCAAATGCAAATCCAACAATATACTTTTTCATAGCATATACTTTATATATTTTTAGCCAAATACATGGTCAAAATTGGATCCAAAATACAAGGGGGCCTAATAAACCCGGTTGGATGTAGTATTACAACTGTATGTGCGCCGAGCAAGCCCTTTTCAAGTATTTAGCTACCTACCCGTTGTTAAAATTATCTTCTGTACAAATTATGAAAACTTGCCTTTTCCAAAAATTCTCGTTGATAAAAAGCAAGCTAAAAAAGTATGGAGGCGATTTAATGGTATGCAAACATCTCTATACAAGAAACTTGCCTTTTACCCCCCACAATTCCTAACAGGCGGCAGGCTTATTGATATACGGTGAGAAAAATATGTTTGTTGTATATACTTGATTTTCATAACACAAAAGGTTTTTAAAATTAGTCCATGCCCTATGAAGATTGATCTTTTCCTTTTCTTTTTAGTGGATGCAACCAACTATCTACTAAAAGCTTATTTTTTATTTGAAACAACTCTGAACTTACCAGTTGTTTCCGAAAAGCATACTTGTGCTAGAAATTTGCTCTTGTGAGTCGAAATTGCTTTTCAGAAATTTTTAAGAATACATATGCCCATGTGAGATCGAGTTTTTAAGATTTAGTCGCGAGAAACATAACTATGGAACCATAATTTGATCAGATTTAAAGTAAGTATTTTTGAAGTTTCATACTCCCTCCATTTCACAATGTAGTGCGCCCACACTTCCCGAGATTCAAATTTGACCGTAAATTTAACCAACAAGACCGACTGCCGCGGGAGCAAAAATTATACCATTGAATTCGTATTTTTGATTTAATTTAGCGATATAATTTTTATCCCTCCGCAGTCGGTCTCGTTGGTTAAATTTATGATCAAATTAACTTGAACCTCGGGAAACATGGGCGCACTATATTGCGGAATGGAGGGAGTAATACATATGCATGTCACTGACATTATCTATGTTGTCTTAATGTGTTGACTTTGCTTCTATCCTTTGCATTTTCCGTGCGTGCGCCCCAGAAAGTGAAAACCAATGTGTGCTTACATTTGGTATAATTCAATTCGTAGCCCGGGCTCATCTATGTGCATTAAGGTGGTGGTTTGTTTGCCAATAATTCAATTCGTAGCTCAGACTCATCTACACCCGATGAATAGTAAAATAAAATTAAATAGCAATATTTTTAAATGATTTTTTTGCATGCAATATGCTTGAGTGTGCCAGGTGCATGAAAAAATCGTGGGGGTTTCTTTGCCAATAATTCAATTCGTAGCCCAGACTCATCTACACCCGATGAATAGTAAAATCAAAATAAATAACCATTTTTTTAAAATGATTTTTTTTCATGAAATATGTTTGAGTGTGCCAGGTGCATGAAAAAAATTGTGGGCAAACAATATTTGAGGCGCCCACGGCAAAAAAGACAAAATCGGGTATATGAACGGTGTTTTTTAAACTTTCTCATAGGCCCGAAATTTGTGTTTTGCCACGAGCTCCTTGAATGTCCAAACTCCTCCAAGTTTGTCATGGACATCATGCATTCGATCATTTTGCACCACAAAAAAGAATTACTTTTTTTTTTGCTATTTTAAACAATTTTAGTGTTCACACCTGGGGATGACCTTGACCTGAGTACAGAAACACCGCATCCTGTGTTTTGCCTCATATTTTAATAATTCAACAGATCTTGCGGCAATGAATATTTCACTTTGCACTCAACAAATGCAGTATTTCCATGTAAGGCTCCCTCGAAATACAAGGTAACCACTTCTCTCAACCTTAGGAAAGTGTAGAGTTTAGATCATAGGATGGGTGTGTCTAGGGCATATCTAATTGTACCCTATTTATTGCACATCTAAATGAGTCAATCAAACTAGAAAGAAAAGAAAAGAAAAAAGAAAAAAAATGCTCGCACAATCAATGACAAAGAACTTAGATGTGCAATACTTATAGCACATCTAGATGCGCTTTAGCAAAACTGTAGATAAAGATAATTTGTTATGAGTACATGCGCTCTTTTAACCATATCTCTTTCTATCTTCTTAGTTTAAACCTTGTTGTGATATCTCTAAAAAAACACGAATGTATCCCATGGATCGGCCTAATCTTATAGGTTGCGACATGGGCTCATATTACCCGCTCCTGTGTTAGAGCATCTCCAAAAGATGATGTATTTTACATCATTAGATTATGGTGTGAATAAAATATACATCACCAAAAGTGTCTTTTTACATCATAAAAAATGTGTAACTCCAACAAATGATGAAAAATAGGGCAGCCACACGGCAACCGTACCATCAAATGATGTAAAAACAGTAGGAAGAAACGTACCACACGGCTGCCCGTCGGAGCGTTGATGGTAGTCGCGCCGACCGGTGTGGTTCGGCAGCTGGGTCTCCTATGCCTCCTTGATGGCTTGCGGCTGGTGGCCGAGGCTAATTGCAACGATGCAACACCGACCGAAGCAATGGCCGCTCGGCCCGGTCGCGTTGGTCGCGCGATAGCCCCGAGAGGGGGGGAGTCTTCCACATGCAACGGATGAGGGAATCTCCTCTTCGATGCATGAGCGCTCTTTTGGTACAATGCGCACATGCAGGCCCTTCTTCGTTAGTTTTATAGGCTGAACCATAATAGTCTTTCCTAGACTGATTTACGGATTTTTTGAACTGTTGTTTTCTATTTCCTCCATCCCAAAAAAGTGACTCAAATTTAATACTAAAATTGAGACACTTATTTTGGGATGGAGGGAGTATGTTTTTACTTTATTTGGATGGTTTCCTATCCGAAATTCCTTTTTTTCCTTTTCTTGTTTATTTTAATTTTCCTAATTTTTAATTACAAATAATTTTCAAATTCATAGTAATTTTTCAGATTTTTTAAAATAAATCCATGACTACTTTTACAAATTTGCTAACATTTTTAAAAATTTCAATCTTCTATCAAACTCGTGAAGATTATTTGTCAGATTATGGATTATTTTTCAACCCCTCAAACTATTCAAATCCATGTTTTTTTTCAAATGTGTAGACTTTTTCAGAATTATGAACTTTTTAAAATGCGGTGTACTTTCTTTTGATTTGACCAAAAATTGATAGCTGGTTTTTAACTAAGACATTAGAGCATTAGCAGTTAAACACGACCGGCAAAAAGCGACGGCAACTAATTGAGGAGTGCTCCTTCAGGAGCCTCTCAACGATCACTTGGGGACGGGCTGAGAATGTGTCACTTGGGGCGCTATCAGTCGCCGCCACATGTAGCACTCTGGCCCTCCCTTCGAAATTTATTTTCTAATTTCTCCGCATGCGTTTTCGGCTTTTTAGATGTTTCTTTTTGCTTTTTGGTTTTCCAACAAAATATCTTAGCTTTTCAACAAAAAAATCAATTTTTTTTGCACGAAAAAACATTTTTTTTTGCGAGAGACACGGCTTAGCTTCCGCGAGAGGCAACACTGTGCCTCTCAGAAACGAAAAAGGTAAACATTTGCAAACGGTGCGCCGGCCGAGCGTTCGGTCGGTCCCCACGCTCGCGTCGCTATGCAGTCCTGGTCCACCACCCACAAAGCTAAGTATATCCCCACCGCTTTCATCTTATCCCCTCGCATATTATGGAGACCACAGGAGGGGACTGAGATCCAGTGCCTCCCCTCCAACCCGCCTTGAGGCCTGGAATCCAACGTCCAATGTGCATCCAACGGCTATCTAGGGTCAACGCGAAAACTACCAGACCTCCACTCGTCCCCGTCCTCGAGTCCTCACGCACGAGGCAAAATAAACTGTGGGAAGAAAGCTTCGTGGGCGGGAACTCGCTCTGCCGCAGTCGCCGCCGTGGGGAGGGAGGGAGCTCCCGCGGCGGCCACCGGATAAACGACTCCACTCGTCTCTGACGGCGCCCTCACTCCCATGCGACTCTTCTTCGTCCCGCTGTGCCGGCAGCTGTCCGTCGCGACCGGCCACCTCTGTCTGCTCCCTCCGCCCTCATCCGGAGGCTCGCTTCACCCACCTCTGGCTGCTCCCTCCACCCACATCCAGCGGCTCGCTACGCCCCCTCCAACGCTCGTCGGCCACGGCCCCTCCCCGTGCAGCAGAAAACTGAACGCCAACTTCAGTTTAGACTCCAACAGGCAACAGGTAGTTCTTTGTTCAGTACTGTCTCTGTTAATCTGTATATGAAAATTGTGCTAGATGACAGCTTGTTAATACTCTGAACACGAATTTGCAGTCTGAAGGCAGCTTGTTCATACTGAAAAATTGTGCTGGATCAATATTGTCTCGATTGTCATGAATTCATATGTGAATTGATCGATGTGTTTCCTGTCTTATTTGACAGAATTCTTGTGCTGATTGAGATGATGTGTTACGCAATTTGATTATTGTGCTATGCAATTGTGAGTGGTGAGCATTTGCAAGAATTGTGCAATGGGAGAAATTGACTAGGGGATGCCTCAAATTGGCATGAGGTTTAGAAATCCGGATGAAGCTTGGCTGTTTTGGGTTGCATATGGGGGTCGTGTTGGGTTTGATCTGAGGAAGAGAAACAAACATGTAAGCAAGATGGATGGTCAAGTGACCTCATGCACACTTGTTTGTTCCAATGAGGGTATACGAAATAAAAGCGTAACAGTGGATCACGAGCCAAAGCGTGTTAGAGCTGAAACAAGAACAAACTGCAAAGCTCGCATGACTATATCACTTGATCGAGTGGCAAAAAATTACGAAATCACAGATGTTGTGCTGGAACACAATCATTGCCTTCAATTGCCACAAACATGTCACTTGATGGCATCACAAAGGAAGATTTCGGAACTACAAGCTTTTGAAATAGAAGCTGCCGAGGATTCTGGAATCATGCCCAAAGCTGCACATGAGTTTGCTTGTCGTCAAGTTGGTGGACCATTTAACCTTGGCTACACTCGTCGTGATCAAAAGAATTATTTGCGAATCAAGCGACAAAGATAATTGGCTTTCGGTCAAGCCGGTAGTATGTTGAAGTATTTCCATGCAAAAATGATTGAGAACCCATCTTTCCAATATGCTTTGCAGCTGGAGTGTAATGTAGATATAGCCAACATATTTTGGGCAGATGCTAAAATGCTTCTTGACTATGCACACTTTGGCGATGTTGTCACAGCTGATACAACTTTTGGCACAAACAAAGAATATAGGCCATTTGGTGTTATTCTTGGACTCAGTCAGTTGAGAAACCACCATTTTTGGTGCGGCATATTGATGTTTGATGAAACATTTGACTCATTTAAATGGCTTTTTGAGACTTTTAGTGAATGCATGTATGGCTATGAGGACAAAGTAGAATTTCAAGAAGCATTTGACAATATGAGAAATAAATGCACAAGCAAACTTGGTTAGATAGTATCTACAAGTTGAAAGAAAAATGGGCTGAATGTTACATGAGAGATGTGTTCAGTTTGGGAGTGAGAAGTACACAACTTAGTGAGAGCTTCAACAATTCATTGAAAAACCATTTGGAATCATATTTTCATATTGTTCGGTTCTTGATGCATTTGGAGAGGACCATGAAGGTAAAAAGAACAACGGAATTGCAATTTGAATATGAGGCAAGGAAGAAGTTGCCAAGAATCAAGATGCACACACCTATGTTGGTGCTAGCTGAAGGAAATATGCCCTAGAGGCAATAATAAAGTTATTATTTATTTCCTTATTTCATGATAAATGTTTATTATTCATGCTATATTTGTATTAACCGGAAACATAATACATGTGTGAATACATAGACAAACATAGTGTCACTAGTATGCCTCTACTTGACTAGCTTGTTGATCAAAGATGGTTATGTTTCCTAACCATAGACATGTGTTGTCATTTGATTAATGGGATCACATCATTAGGAGAATGATGTGATTGACATGACCCATTCCGTTAGCCCAGCACTTGATCGTTTAGTATGTTGCTATTGCTTTCTTCATGACTTATACATGTTCCTGTAACTATGAGATTATGCAACTCCCGTTTACCGGAGGAACACTTTGGGTGCTACCAAACGTCACAACATAACTGGGTGATTATAAAAGATTACTACAGGTGTCTCCAAAGGTACATGTTCGGTTGGCGTATTTCGAGATTAGGTTTTGTCACTCCGATTGTCAGAGAGGTATCTCTGGGACCTCTCGGTAATGCACATCACTATAAGCCTTGCAAGCAATGTAGCTAATGAGTTAGTTACGGAATGATGCATTACATAACGAGTAAAGAGACTTGCCGGTAACGAGATTGAACTAGGTATTGGATACCGACGATCGAATCTCGGGCAAGTAACATACCGATGACAAAGGGAACAACATATGTTGTTATGCGGTTTGACCGATAAAGATCTTCATAGAATATGTGGGAGCCAATATGGGCATCCAGGTCCCGCTATTGGTTATTGACCGGAAACATGTTTCGGTCATGTCTACATAGTTCTCGAACCCGTAGGGTCCGCACGCTTAAGGTTTCAATGACAGTTTTATTATGAGTTTATGAGTTTTGATGTACCGAAGGAGTTCGGAGTCCCGGATGAGATCGGGGACATGACGAGGAGTCTCGAAGTGGTCGAGACGTGAAGATCAATATATTGGACGACTATATTCGGAGTTCGGAAAGGTTCCGAGCGATTCGGGTATTTTTCGGAGTACCGGAGAGTTACGGGAATTCGTATTGGGCCTCAATGGGCCATACGGGGAAGGAGAGAAAGGGCCAAAAGGGTGGCCGCACCCCTCCCCTTGGACTAGTCCGAATTGGACTAGGGAGGGGGGGCGCCCCCTTCCTTCCTTCTACTTCTCTCTTCCCTTTCCTTCTCTCCTACTCCTACTACATGGAAGGGTTCCTAGTTCTACTAGGAAAGGGGGAATCCTACTCCCGGTGGACAAGGCAAGACAATCCAGATCTATTTATGGATCACGTGGGCGCCCCACGACCCAAGACGAATACCGTCGAGCCGGATACAACAACTCCGGCCGGGCTGAACACAACAGACAACCCTCCCTTGAGCTACGTCGTGATATCGCTCAATACAGAGGAGCCGCACACCCGCTATGCTTCACTGACGAAGTAATGGATCATCAAATCCCTGAAGGGTTTAAACCCGTAAACATTGAATCCTATGATGGCACGCAGGACCCAGCGGTTTGGATCAAGATTATCTCCTTCACATCCATATGGCCCGCGCGGCATCTCCACGCCATCAAATATCTCCCGCTCAAGCTTAAAGGACCAGCTCGGCATTGGCTTAACAGCCTGCCCGCATAGTCAATTGGGTGTTGGGAAGACCTGGAAGCCGCATTCCTTGAAAACTTCCAAGGCACATATGTGCGACCACCAGACGCCGATGACCTAAGCCACATAATTCAGCAGCCAGACGAATCGGCCAGACAGTTCTGGACACGGTTCTTAACAAAGAAAAATCAAATCGCCATTGTCCGGATCAGAGGCCCTCGCAGCCTTCAAACATAACATCCGCGACGAGTGGCTAGCCCGGCACCTAGAACAGAAAAGCGAAATCCATGGCAGCCCTCACATCCTTAATGACCCGCTTCAGTGCGGGAGAGGATAGCTAGCTAGCTCGCAGCAACAATCTCGATAAAATTCGGTAGTCCGGATACCAAGGACCACAATGGCGGTCGCGTCGAAGCAAAAATAAGCGTCGCGTGCGGCGATGACAAGGAGGATCTGGCGGTCAACGCCGGATTCAAGGCTCTAAACCGGTCGCGGAAGAAGCCATTTAAAAGAACCACTCCGGTCCGTCCAATTTGGACCGAATACTCGACCGCTCATGCCAGATACACGGCACCCCCGAAAAGCCAGCTAACCACACCAACAGAGATTGTTGGGTATTCAAGCAGGCAGACAAGTTAATTGCCAAAAACAATGACAAGGGGCTGCATAGTGACGACGAGGAAGAGACCCGACCGCCGAACAGTAGAGGACAGAAGGGTTCCCCCCCAAGTGCGGACGGTAAACATGATATACGCAACCCATATACCCAAGAGGGAGCGGAAGCATGCACTAAGGGACATATACGCGATGGAGCCAGTCGCCCCAAAGTTCAATCCATGGTCCTCTTGCCCGATCACTTTCGATCGAAGAGACCATCCGACCAGCATCCGCCATGGCGGATTCGCCGCATTGGTTTTAGACCCAATCGTCGATGGATTTCACCTCACGAGAGTCCTGATGGACGGCGGCAGTGGCCTGAACCTGCTTTATAAGGATACAGTGCGCAAGATGGGCATAGACCCATCAAGGATTAAACCTACAAAGACGACCTTCAAAGGCGTCATACCAGGTGTTGAAGCTAATTGTACAGGCTCAGTCACGCTGGAAGTGGTCTTCGGATCCCCGGATAATTTCCGGAGTGAGGAGTTAATCTTCGACATAGTCCCGTTCCGCAGCGGCTATCACGCTCTGCTCGGACGAACCGCGTTTACAAAGTTCAACGCGTGCCGCATTAAGGGCATACCTCAAGCTCAAGAAGCCAGGCCCCGTGGAGTCATCACGGTCAGCGGAAATACTGAACGCTCCCTCGAGCGGAGGAACATACAACGGCTCTCGCGGCGAAATGCAGAGCAGCCTTCTAAAGCAATTTTAAGTCCGGCCGTTAAGCGGCGGACGCGCCAAACGCCCGAGCAACATCAACCAAGACCACAGCACGTTCCGAGCAGCGCCAGAGTAATGCGGCCCCAACCCCAGCCCTCACATGATTGCAAGACCAACCCTCCACGTACATAATTACGCTCTGGAGATACCATGGGCATAGGGGAGGGCACGACCTAACAGACCCAGTGCGGCTCGACCACACCAGGGCTCCCAAGTG